>JAZHYW010019776.1:0-27041 GCA_037355805.1 Ixodes ricinus | reverse complement strand
TGCGACGGGCTTCCGCAATAAATCTTACCAAGAAGGAATCAATTGTTGATTGACGTGTCAATATTCTGTCAATGAAAAATTCTTCTGCACGAATGCACGCTCAGTAGACTCAATCTTCCAAGACACCAGTGGAAGCGGACGTCAAGTAAACTGCTTCGCAATTTACGGTATTTACCTCGCCATTACAATGACGACTGAAAAGTGACGTAACGAAATATTGTGTTTCACGGTATCCGGAAGATGTTGTAATGGTTGTTACATTATAGTTCCCAGAAAACAAGCGCCGTTGCAATATTTTCGGAAGTACCGACACACATTATGTTGTAAGTACAGCTTAGGAGGAATATGATGAAAAGCATCAGTATAAATAGGAAGACATTTATTAGCCATGAAGACACTATGATTGAGCGGCGTTTAGTGACGGCAAGTGATGAGCGTTCGGGAATTTATAAGTTCCCATGATTGCTAACTATAGACATGCGGACAATAAAAACCTGTTTTGTCGGGAGATGGAGTTGCGGTGATGACCTGATATCGGACGACTCGTGGCAGACGTACAAGCAAGTTTCGTCTCAGCGAATGGTAAGCGTCAAGTGTCAAGCACAGCACGTCGCTACCGACGTTGTTGACGTTTCGAGCACTTACCGCTTTCGACAAAAGTGTTGGCACCTGGGCTAACTTTGCGGAAAGCCTCGAAGTTTTCCTCGAGTCAAGCGCCATTATGAACAGTAACTGAAAACGATCCACTCTTCAGTCGGCGGGTGCATGGCGAAACGTATCCGCATCCGCGGAGTCATGGTCGATGCGTACTCTAAGTGGTTGGAAGTTTACACGATGCATGCCACGACGTACAAACGCGTCATTGACGTTCTACTCACTCGTTTCGCTAGTTTTGCCCTACCGAAAATACTTTTCTCTGATAACGCGCCGAATCTCGTTTAAAAAAATCAATAAACAAGGTTCTAAAAACAAAACAAAAAACGGCATCAGGCATTACATTAGTTAACCATACCATCCTGCAACTAACGGGCAAGCAGAACAGATGGTGTGCGAAACGAAGAAAGCCCTCTTGAAGCTTACGGAAGAAGCAGTTCAGTGAAGAATCGCCAAGTTCTTGTTCCGGCACCACATTACGGTGTCATCTTCCACGGGAAAAACACCAACCGAAGCAATGTTCGGCAGACGAAGAGCCACACCCCTCGATCTCATGACACTATGGCCTACGAACGAAGATCGAGAGATTCCCAGATCGGGAGTAATGGCAGTTTATTCGATCGGACAACTCGTCTACGTGAGGAATTTCAGCGGAAGTCCGGCCTTTCATGTAAAACTTGAGCAGAAAAGGCTCAATGTTGTTTGGCCAGATGGTGTCATCCCTCTGAAGACGTTGGATATCAATGCCCTTGAGTGTAAATATAACGAAATCACAAAAATCTCTTTGTGTATTGTGTAACTGCCCTTGTATTTGGTAGTAGAATCTATGGTGGTGATTTGGAACTTTCACACCAGGCTCTTTTTTTATTTTTCGCCTGATACTCTTTTGCGGTTTCAGTAGACTTCAAGAATCTTTTGGAACGGGGACGCTTCACCTCAACACGGCCATTTGTTACAAGCCGTCCATCAGGGGATGCTGCTAGAAATCCGTCCTTTATATTAATGAATAAGTCGCACTTTTGCACAGCGCAGTTTTTCGGTTCCACGTACAGTTGTAAAGCATCATCCCCGATGATTCTACCATATTCTGTTCCGGGTGAAGAAAAGTCTTTGGGTACACGATACTTGAAACAAGTCTGGCACTGTACGTTGTGGTTCGACATCCACTAATGTCGTCATCCTTATAGAGCCTCATCAATTAATCATTACCTCGTCACCTCATATTGCTCTTCGTCAACAGTAAGTACAATAGGCTATATTACAATCCAAGAATTGAAAAAATTAAGTCGTGCAGTCCTTCATTATGTTTATTTTTTATATAATGTTACTACGTTACATTACCTCGAGACGATCGACGTCCATCGTCGATCTTCAAATATACCTGTATATAAATTAGACGCACAATCACAAAAAACACAGCGTGCCGCCTCTTTTCTTTGGATCGTCTTTTTGAAATCAGCGCAAGCTCGCGTGTTCTCTCTTCTGAGACGGTTAGAACGGTCGCACATAAAACCCGCGTTTCTCCTACCCGACCGCTTCCTTCTCTCATTATGTGTAGTTGGTTATAACTAAATAAGCTATAATAAAGGTGTATTATTCATATTTAGTTTCAGTTTCAGTCACGGGAAAGGAGGTTCGCGGGCACTAGTGCCACTAGCAGGAACAATGAGGAAGAGGCAGGTGTCAAAAGGTAGTGGCTTGTGGAACCCACGGGGCTTACGTCATGGCCCCTTCAGGTATTACAAGCTCCTTGAACAAGGGCATGAATAGTGTCATTAAATAAGCTACGCTTCAGAGTAACGACACTTGGCCATATCGTGGCGTAAAATCATGGTTGCCAGTGATCTGAAGCTTTATCTAAAATCAAAGGAAACTCTTTTCTGTCCTCCATAAATGTTTAAACAGTCCGCGACAGAGCAAAGCAATATTGCATCAGCTTCCTAACACCGGATAAAATGCTGAGGAAGTCGCACTTTTGAATCACGACGATCGGCATTTGCGTTTGCTCTGCACTAGACCCGAAATGGCGGCTCCCACAACAATGTTGGGGAACGGAGTGCCGATACTCCAAGCGCAGCTCACTTAGTGGCTCTAGGCATGAAGTGAACTCAGGTGTATTCTTTTCCTTTTCGTCTTTATTGTTTATTGATTTCAATCATATCGAATAATCAACACAATATATCACACTACGCTTGTGTAATTATTTATCTTAGATTTATTAACCTGACCCAGTACTTAAACCATTTATTTGTCGATAGTGAATCTTCCAATATATTTTCCAAATGTGAAGGCAAAAATACACGGACACTGATGATGATACAAACGCCAACGCCGCCCTCGAAAATTTCTTGAACTTTAGAAATCAGCAGTTCGTCTGCCATCCGGCAGGTAGCGCAATAAAACACCCAAACAGTTTTTAATTGTTTTTAAAACTAACTAAGCTCTACACCTATCAAGAAACCAAAGCAAGATCATTGTGAAAGTCTAATACATCGCAATGTTTATCTATTCCATACAATAAATATTATTAGATGCCAATAAATCTGTTTCATGTCCATAAAAGCACATCTAAAGAACCGGCAATCATGTTTGTGTCCATCCTCAAACAAAAATGAGAGATGTTAACTGAAAACAAAAGCTGCTATATTGTATATCAGATATTAACCCTTCTTTATGACAACATGATTACCCATCGAATAGTATAAATATAGACAAATGTGATTTTTTGTGTCTAAGAAGGATGCAATTTTGCCTAAACTTTATGAATTTTTTTAGAGAAACCAAATGCGAAATTGCGAAAAAAGGGCTTCGCTATGCAAAATAGCACATATTTAGTTGTCTCTGCATAAGAGGTTGATCAATTGTGTTGACAACCCATACCGGTGCATTCGTACTACCAAACGATGTTAGTCTGATTTTACCATTTTCATTGGTTTTTACGCGAGTCTTACAGCAAAAGTTATACGTCAATCCTAATTAAATTTAACACACGTTTGTAGGTTTTATATATCAATAGCTATAAGAAGTTTCAGAAACAAATATGCCACAGTTGTCCAGAAAATAGCTCGTGAATATGCTTCGGTAAAGCCAATTTTCCAAGAGGTAAATTTCCGAAACTAAAAAGAAAATGAAAAAAAGGGCCACGCTGTGCAAAGACAACACTCTTTATCTACAAACCATGAAATTTTGGAGCAAATTTCTCTAACGGTAAACTCTCCCCATTTGTACTACCAAACCATGTATGACCAAAAACACCAATATTCGCAGATCCTCCCCGATCTCGCTTTTTGCTTCAGAAATATATATCATATATCCAAATGAGGCCCATTGCCTATTTTATAAGGGGACATGAGTTAAATATTTTTAGGTAGTGACTAAGCGTCAGAATCGCGCTGCAAACAAGGGCACATATCGTCATTTTTCATGGCCGCCGTGGGGACCGCAGCCTTAAACAGAGTATAGGAAGAACAAGGCGTATGAAATCTAGCTCAATGCTGCGCTGTGCTGCCATGATCTTCCCAGCAACGTTACTGGAGCAACCTCAGTTTCGCAGCTCCCTATTCTCGCCTGCTGAGGTGAGTGGCCCAGGTGGCGTTCACGAGATCTAGCGGTGCTGCAGTCGGACCTTGTTTCCTTGTCTTGGGCGTCGTCTACTACCACCGCGTTGAGAGCTTCCTTTTCTTTTTCTTTTCTTTCTTTTTTGTTTTTACTTTCATGTGTGTATAGCAAAAAAAGATGATGAAGTGTAATACACCACAGAGATCAGAGTCAGCACATTGTGAGTGTTCTTTCTTTGAGTGTTTGAAATTTATTTTTGTGTGCGTCTGTTTGCTTGCGCTGTGAAGTGTTAGTATTAATCAACATCACGCCCAAGCTCAAGTATTGCTATTCAAACTTGGCGGGCTACACAATCTGGAAGCAAGGCTCTACTGCAGCGCAGCTAGTTTGCGTGACCACCACTGAGCCCACGTCACAGGCGGAGCTGTGAAACTGAGTTTGCTCTAGGTAACGTTGCTTCCCAGGGGCTGCACGTTGCACGTGCGTCGTGCATCGACGCACCTTGAGCTACTTTTGAAACATGAAGGGCCTTAAAGCGACTGGGCGCTACGAGCGAAGCACGTTAGCACGTTGCAACGCACGTTACAGGACATTAAAACCGCGTTCTGACGTCATATTTCGTTGACAAGACGCTTGTTGTCAGGTCGTCGACGACGTTGTCCACATGACGCAACTCGACGTCCCGACGACGTCCTGACAACTTTACGACGTCATCGTCGACGTTACACGACGTGAAAACTTCGTCGTGACGGCGCGTCGACGTTGATGTCGACGAAGCGACGACGTTAGACGCCGTCAAAGCTTCTTCGTGACGTAGTTGTGACGTTGACGTTGAAGATAACTTCAAGACGTATTTGAAGTGACGTCATAGAGATGTGTGACGCTGCGTGGTGCACCGGCGTCAGCGTCGGCATCGACGACCACGTCAAGGTCACCTACCACACGGCGCGATTTCATGGCCGCGTTACAACGGCAACTTGATGTCGAGTAACCGCGTCGTCCTCGGCGCGACGCGATATCAAGCCGGGCTTACGACAGCACCTTGGCGTCGCGTAACGTTGTTGTCGGCGGTGACGTCCTGGCGTTGTCGTAACGCCATGTCGTCGTGACGTGGTGTTTTGACGTTACCTCTGACGTCAAATTTATTAAAAATACAATATAGGTCCTTAGGGGCTATATAGCCCAGGTGATCTTGACGCTGTGTTGTCGCTCGCTTCGATCACAGCGAAGGTGACGCTGCGATCGATGTGTCTTGGTTCCACCTGATCGCTTTCCACATTTTGAGGACCAATTGAAAGCATGAGCGGAGCCTGTAGCTCGCCCCACTCAGTCGTTTCTAGTTCCCTGTATCTCGGCGCCGAGAAGCTTGGCGGCGCCGAAGGACATGGCGGTGCCTTAGTCATCTATATCGTCGGCGGCCGCAACCTCGGCAATAGTGAAACGTGGCCGTCCACGCCAGTACACAGCAGACTACCTAACGGAGCGGAAGAACGACATTCATGCTTTCACATTCACAACTCATAAGACGTGCTTAGGGGTACTTCGGAATTTTATTAGGCACTTCGAATAGGCTGGTTCCAGTTTTAATGTACCTTACTGAATAATATTTCATATTAAAAATTCTTTCCAAGAATCATCATCACGCCTTTCGATGCCGCCATATTGTTGTTGTTCTTTTCACGACACCATGTTGTGGAGGAGGCTATTTTGCATTTAATTCGGTTTTCATAATGTTACGACAATATATATGTGCACTCAACTGGTTTTTCTGTTCTGTTTTTGTTCAAAGAAGAAAGGAAAGACGGCTAGAAATTCTGGAAAAAGAATAAAACCCTTTCCGAAAGTCAGTTCACGTTTCTTTGTAGTTCAAAACTAGACTATAACCATAACTATAACTAATTCAGCTCATACCTCTCGTCAGTCTACCTACCATGTGGAGAGCCAATCCCGACGCTCTACTGGCGGCGCTACACATCTCCACACCAGAAAAAGCAAACGTGTTCGAAAGCATAGAACAGAAACAAGAAAAGATATTGTTCCTTTTACGTCACTTTTGATTCACGAAATCGAGGGTGCTTGATTTAGCCGAGAATAATCTCCTATCACCGCCACTAGAGCGCCTTTATTAGAGCATTTGGGACTGCCACAAGGCGACTCTGACTTTTCGAAAAGGGCCTATAGTCAGCAACGAGATCGCAGAACTGGTCACTCAAGGAGTGAACTGGGCCATCCAGGTTAGTGAACGGCCTTTATCGAGGACGTTGTCTGAGGGGTTTGCACTGGACTTGCAGCACGGGATTTTATTTCAAATCTACAAATCCCACTTTGTCTGGACAATTGTCTGTCGAACAAATTTATCGGTGCGAGCTCCCAATATGGCGGAAATTTGATAATTTAACATCAATACACAAGATGGCACTTATTTGCATATGGTTTATTTTACGCATTTGAAAGTAACGATAATATGTCCTTTAAGCGATTTTCATTCTTATTTGGATTGGAATCATTCCTTAAAAAGTCACGTTCACATTACAGGTCACTAAAACTGACGTTAAGCCACGAAATGCATAATTGTATGTTTAATCGTCTTAAGATATTGTGAGCAAAACTTTACTCATTAATACAATATTATTTCCTACAGAAAACGCAAACGCAACCTGTAGGAATCTGGTATCTTTGGTGCAACGTGGCAGGATTTAACTTTAGATATGTCACAAGTTGCCTAGGGTCTTTCGTGGCGGCTTCAGTCGAGTTTGTAAACGAACTGCATTTGTGTACACATTCCCTCAATGCGCCTATACTAACAATGTTTTTGTTTTTCACTCTAGGATTTCTTTTTATAAGACGGAACTGAGTACCCTTTTTGTTTTAGATCATGTGCTGAGTGGCCTGAGTTTAAAACTGCGCTTTTTATTTTTTGGCGCATCAGTAAAATGTGGCCTGGCCGGCGGCAGATGTCACATGTAATGGGTCTTCGTGGGTCTCGACTGCAAGATAAGACGATTTCTGCGGTCTGCATCCTCATTTTGCCTGCTTTTTAACTCCTCTAACTTACGTTTCGACTTTCTTTTCGTGGTTTTTGATTTACTGCGTCCCCGTTTCCGGTATTCTTCGAGAGGAAGCTTATCTCCGTGGCTTATATGGTGTCAGAACGCGTAAGCCTCGGCCAGTTCCGCAGCGTCCTCGGCTGTCGTCATATCTTGCTTGTGTTTCACCCAATCAATCGTGGATAGCGGAATACCTCGGAAAGCCTGTTGCTTGCAAAACATTCCTATCATTCTATCGTAATCTACGAAAACTTCGGTTATTTTCAGCTATTCCACAATGATGGCTCGCAACGGTTAAGCGAAGTCAAGCTTAGGACTGGCTTGGCACTTATTTTTTCCATTTTTGAACTTCCTGTCAAAGGCTTTTTCGAACAATCTGTACCTTTTAAGCAAGCTCGCCTTCACGCAGCAGTCAGAGTCAGATAATTGTTCATTTGCAAGTTTAGCCATAACTTCCGCATCATTGCTAATCAACAGCGCCAGAAAAAAAATCGCCAAGACTCTCTTGGAAAGTATATTTTTCCAGGTTCGTTGAAAATGAACTAAAAACTATCTGATGTCGGCTTCAATCTTAAATCGCTGCATCAGCTCTTTCAACTAAAAGTAACTTTGTGCCGCCGACATTACAAAGAACATTGGCGTCTGATGCCTCGCGTGCACTCCCTCTCTAGTTCGCATGTCCTGGAGGGCTATCCGGATCGCAATCAAGAAAGTGACGTAACTAGAACGTCGGAGCTTGGAGTTGTCAAACTGAAAAGATGCGTGTTCGAGGCTCCGCCGCAACCTGCGGGTTCACGCACGCGGCCAGCTAGAACCTCACGATCCCCCTACGTCGCGATGACGTGACCAAGCAGTCGCGGCGGAGAAATCCCCGCATTTCCTTCTGTTCTTTTTGCTTCTCGTTTCTTTTCTCCGTGTGTTAGAACCAGCGAATAACGGAGAAAAGGCCAACTTCGGGAGAATGAAAGGCAACAGAGAAAAATAACATTATTGATATAAAAATTATGACAAATTATATCAGAGATTATGACGTAAGTAAATTTAGCTAAGACATTTCAAACTGTTGTCCTCTAGTCTTCGCTACGTCTTTAAATACAAACGGCGAAAACTGCGGTAACAATCTCTTGGTGTTGGTGCCTCGCTTGCGTCATTGGTGTTCCTGTTCCTGCACGATACGGATGGCAGTACAGGAAGAAAATACTATGTCAAGGTACACCGTGACAGCGATCATCTTCTGTGGAGACGCAGTGACCAGAAGCTGCAAATGAAATGTCCTGTTTGCCTGTGAAAGAGAGCCCGAAAGCATAGCACTCTTACTACGACGCTCTGGTACTAACTGACAGGTCTTGAAATCGATGGAGAGTACACCGGTTGAAAATACGCTGGGGATGATGCACGAAAATTGCTTCGGGCAGTTTTAATATTGTTGCGCTCCCCTTGCTCACTACAGTGATTACGACGGTACACTGCAAACGAAAAGTTATCCGGGTGGGATTTTTAAAGGCTAAGATACTGATTAAATGGGTGCCGCTGCAGTTTTCTCTGACTATATCTTGTGTGTTGCGTTACCAGTATAAGAAGTAGAGGTAAAAGGGGTTCCTCGGCCTGAGGCCGATTGCTGATTTTTGACAGGGAACATGAAAGCAAGATTGTTCGAAACGGCGTCTTCTTCTTTCTCCTAGGCCCCTCAGGCACGCTTGCATGGGTTGGGAATGAGCGGGGGTTGATATTTAGCAATCACGTTCCACACTTAAAGGACACTGACACCTCCCCCCCCCCAACCACACGAGTCACGTACTTTTTAATAAAGCCAAAAAACGCAACTCCTCGAAACTGAAACCGAAACCCACGCACCGCACGGAGATGTGGAGAGGAGAAAGTGTGTGGCGGAAGTCACGTGGCTACACCCGACCGTGCGATATTTTTTTTTCTTCCGGGTGCAGCAGACGAAATGCTTTCGGGACCCGTTTGCCATGCGATTCCTTTGCAGTTATGTTTGTTCCGCTCGCTGTTCTGTACTTCAAGATGAGTTGTTTTGTACATTTAAGTGTTGGCAATTAGTAGTGAGTGCCCGTGGGGAATTCCAGTGATCAGCTCCGAAAAGAATACTCCCAAGATGTTGCGTGGAGAGCTGCCTCACTTCTGAAAGTGGCATTGTGCGGCACAGGTGTCAAAAGTGGAATCCCATACCATTTAGTTCAGCGACGTATCGTCCACAACAATTGTTTCTTTTTCAGTGATAATTGTAAACAAAGAAATGTAAACATCGCAAAATGTTTAAAGAAAAAAAATTGTACGCCCACACTAGGGATCAAACCCGTGCCCGCTGCGTGTGAAGCGGACGTCTTTTCACTGAGCTACTGAAGGAACCCTTTCGTTCGTAGTAATGCATCCGGTCGACTGTATGTCGGAAAGTTTGCTGCCAATATCCCTCCAGTACATGCACTCCCGGCTTGAAGTCGGGCAGCACCACGCATTGGCCACATTCGCATCAAGTAAAGAAACTGTACGCGTGCGTATTCAAATCGATGTACGCACTTCGTGCTTGACGTTTGAGCGAGCGATGTCTTCAGCCACGAGAAGGGACGACGGCTCAGCGACGTCTTCGTGCAATCGGCTTGCTGGTCGGGCGTGTCGTACGAGATGAATATCAATTTATTTGATCGGTCCAAAATTTCTCTTTGGAAGGAAGACAGAATTCGCCGGTACCGTGAACAACAGCTTTGAAGTAGAGGTCCCACACCCGTCGTCCGCTGCCACCCGCGAGTACCACGAAACGGGAAAACGACGCCATGTTGAGAATTATGCAGTGAGCGCACAGAATGCTTCCGGTTGTCTGTGCAACTTTTTTTTCAATCAACGTATTTGCAGCTTTTTGGAAGCCACAAAAAATGGGTTTCATATTTTTTCTATTTTTAGTATTGACTGTGTGCCTTCAATGACCCATGACTTTGATTAAATTTGGTGGTCGCGTCGAAAGCTTAGAAAGCGGCCCGTGACAAGGAAAAGAGAGTGAGCGCGACTCAAACCGGCCAGTTCTCGATCGGCGGTTTTCGGGCGGAAAGAAACCAAATTTCGAGCCGCAAATTCTGTTCTGGATAGTTGGGCTCTAATATGTCACGTACAACTAAAAACCTCGGCGAGCATAAATACCCTGTCAGTGTCCCTTTAAAGGCGTCGCTAAAGCGTCGTCCTGTAGTTTACTTTCTTCTTTTTTATAAGAGAATGTGTGCGTTGACAGTTTTCTTCATTCTTTACTATAAATAAAAAAGCAGTAGTTGAGAGTCAGCGCCTGTCCTGTCTTGCATGCATTGTTTTCCTTGTCCTTTGCGTCGTTTTTGTTCATTATCTATACCGACTACCAACTAGCTCATCTTTCAAATTTATTCCGGCTGCTTGAATGCTGGATGATGTCGTCGCTGAGCTTCCCTTTTTTTAAGGCAGAGCCGCGAATCGGGAGAGTATTTGGTCATAATTTGCTTCGAATAGGCGAGCGTCTCGGGGCCATCCACAGGCCGCGAAACGGCCCCTAGCTGTGACTGAGCTTGCTGGTGCATAATACAATAATAGGGCCAGCTGAACTTAGGAAAATAGAATATAGAGAAAAAAAAGACAGACGTACCGATGGTTTGTCTCTTTTTCTCTATATAGGGCCAGCGGTATGTCTGTCACTTTTTCTCTTTATATTCTATTTTCCTAAGTTCAGCTAATTATATATATAGTGATCATCAGCTTTAAACTGCCAAATCGAGTAATTTCAGGCGTTTTAGCATCGCTCAAGTAAAAATGTATAACTCTTGGTGTCTGAAAACTTGGCGAGTGTGAGGTTTTTGTCGAGTCCATATTCAACGGTAGAATAAACGAACGCGCGCTCCAAACAAGGGCCGACTTGCTAGAAACAGCGTCTTAGCTGAGACTAGGACAAAGAAAGCACTGCCGAAGACAGCGCACGAGCCGAGTGGGACTCAAGCCGCGTCTCATGACGCTCGCGCACCCCACCCTTTAAGAATAAAGGCCCGTACACACAGACCCGTTACGAAAAGTCTCCGGGAAATCTGTACTTCGTATTAAGCGCGGCTACCAATTCAACGAGATAGCCTGGCACGCGACATTCGAGACACGAATGTCTTCTCAACATCGCAAGCACCGTTACTCGCAGGTTCGGGGTTTGCCAGGATACTTCTGCCAGTTTGTAGAAGCATCCTGGCGAAACGTGGTGTCCGGAGGCTTCACTTTGCGTTCGGGCTGGGAAAGCTCTTGCGGTTTGGTGCTGATGAGGACGACGTGCTCCTCTGATCCGCCGCACGAGTCTTGAAGGTTCGGCGGCGGTTCAGGCCAGTAGGCCAGCGAGCCAAGGTGACCTTCGGCAGGCTGTTCAATGGACGTCCTGAATGGTAAAGCCCTGGAGGTTGATGGTGCGTTCGCTCGCTTCGTTGAAGGCAGCGGCTCCAGGTGTTGGCCAGTCGAAGTACACGGCTGCCACCTCCGATGCGTTGCCGTCCAGAGCTAGAACGCAGTGTCGCGGTCACCGAGTGTCAGCTTCCTGTCATCGTCGTCGTCTTTGCACTGTTTTCTTTCGCCAGGCTTAGCTGAGATGCCGTTCTAGCAAGCCGGCCGAGAGCAAACTGTCACCGACACGCCGAGATTGAACTCTTCTATTTCAAAAAGAGAAGATGACGACAACAGGGAGCAGGTATATCTCTACGCTGTTCCTCCAGTATTCGCCGAAAATCTGCGCCATAGCCACGAGGATTTCATGCAAATTACCTCACCTTCTTGATACAATATTCGGAACTCTCCGACACCACCGTCCCGCCCAGGCAAGTCCAAAAGAAAGGTCCGAACCTTTCTGGTTCGGACGAGCCGACGAGCCGAACTGAGCCGACGAACTAAGCCTCGCTCACTGCGCCCTCTGCCGATATGATGGTAAACGCCGTCAATACTCGTAACTTCGGTTTCCACATGAAAACTGACGAATCCACCGCTCCGCCCGCTAAAGAATACCAAAGCGACGGCCTGCAGCCGCGCTTGTCATCTCCAACGACCATCATTATGAAACTCCTAGAACCCATATCGCTTTAATCCCTCGACTTGCAGCTCCTCGGAGCGACGGTGCTTGCCGCGACACGCCTGACTTCGATTGGACGTCAGCAGACTTGTACACGTTACTAAAAAAAGTAAGGAATTACAGTTACAATTACTCAGGTCTGAAATGTAATTTATTACAATTACAATTACTCTTCCATAAAAGTAAGTGACCGTTACTCCAAAAAGTAATCCGTTACTTTCGCGGCGTTACTTTCAACTTTACTGCACTATTAATAAGAAACAAAGAACGGGGTTATGCAACTGTTTATTGTTTGACCAAGTCACACTTTGTTGATCTTCAGCAATAGCTGACTCTCGAAAGTTGCATCCGACATCTTTCCCCGCTTCTTTGTAAAGATGTCAGCCGCCACGCTGAATACCCCTCCACTGAGGCGCTGGATGGGAGCGCAGTATTATAGCGCACAAATGCTTGACGCACCGCATCGTACCTCTGAAGTGGGGCGATGGAGGTGCACTCTGCGTCCTGGAGGAAACGCGAAGCTTCATTATGGGAGATGGAACTTGATGCCGTTGTCATTGCAAAGCTGAAGTAATCGCTGGTGGAGTGGTCCGCGCCGTCTTCCTGGGTAGATGGCGCGCCAATCGTTGTTGTCTATTATGTTCATACAAACTCCAGCGTCTGGAGGACAGTATGTGTTCCTCTCGCCTTCATCGGGGATAGCGAAGAAAGAGTGAAGAAAGGAAAGGCGCACTTGGCTCTAGTGGGAGGGAAGTGGAAAGAAGATGGATTTTCACTAGCAAGAAACGTCAACGTGAGCAAAATGGCAGAAAGGAAGATATTCTTTCCGTTTTTTTATGCGTTTATGCGAGTTTTAGAAATGAATGTCTTGACCCGTTGTCGTCACGACCTTCTATTGTTTTCGTCCCGAGTCCGGTTCTTCCCATCAGTGTGCTTCCCCTCGTCGTAGGTAAGCAATCTAAAGAATCAAGATAAAAAAAAGAGATTTTAGGGTTTAGGCGATGCAAAGAAAAGCTTCGACAGGTCTTTGTATGTGTGTGTGTGTGCGCGCGACGGCAGGTTTGCAGTTGAGCTTACCGGAACACTTCTTTTTCCAGAAATTGAAGATGTTTTTTCCTGCGTTCAAATTTGCCGCTTTTTCCACCGCTAATAAAAAAGTAACGAATTACAAGTAATCCCTTACATAAATAAGTAATTAAATTACTTTACAATTACCCTAGAAAATAAGTAACGAATCCGTTACAAAATTACAGATAAATGTAACGGATTACAAGTAATTTCGTTACTTGTAACGGATTACGTACAAGTCTGGACGTAAGCACACTTACATCAAGATCCGCTGGGTCCGTAATCTACTGGCCATCGATACTTATCGTCCCTCGGCCCTCCCGACACTCCACTTCCAAGGCAAGTCATACGCCACCGATTGCTACACGGCTAATGACCCCAGCAACGCCCGGGGCGGCATCCATGGAGTCTCCCGGGCAATACAGACGAAGAAATTCGCCAGGTTCTGGTTTTGGAACAGGCAACTCTACTGACGGCCCGACGCCTAGGCAAGACTCACTCCACCTTGGTCTCCGTGGAGGGCCCTAAACTCCCCCGCTACGCATTCCTCAACAGAGTCGCTATTAGGATGTAACCCCACCGCCCGATAAGCACTCTTTGCACTACTTGCCTTATCATAAGACACAGCGCCGATGTCTGCCCGAACAAGCGGGACTACGCGGTCTGCCCCAACTGCACCAAGCGCTTTCCGTCTAACCAAGAGAACCCACAACGACGCGCCATGGGTGAAAAGCCTTCTGCCACAACTGCGAAGGAGAGCACCCGCCCACGTCTCTCACCTGCCCCAACCGCGTCCAAGCCTCGGAGCACGTACAGTGTGCTCAACTGTTAAACATAACGCGGGAGCGCTGGCCGGAGAGACTGCATGCGTCATCTACCGGCTCACTCTGGCAGCTTATGCCGCTGTTGTTTTCTGGAGTTACACTCCCAGCTCCGAAACAATCACCGATGCGTGACTCGGCGATAAAAAAAAAAGTCGCTCTTCGATTTTGTTTTTGTTGTTTAAAGAAGGTAGCCTTTATCAGAGAAACTGCAAGATCACCGAGATATGGTAGCCCCGCGTGGTAAATGCGTAGGTGTGACTAAATACACGTCATGCTTGGTTGATAACGCACTACGCATGACACTCAACAGGATAAATTTCTGATCCTCTCTTTCATTGTAAAACGGAAACTTCGTTTCTCCGCTCAGCTTTAAAATGCCCCCGAGAATATCAAACGAAAACAGGCTTCGCGTTATTGCAATGTCGATGTCTGGATTGCCCCAAAGAACCATTTCAGCACGGACGGGCATATCACTTGTGGCCGTAAACAGAATAATTCGAGCCTACCGGGACGAAAGAAGAGTCGAAGATGCACCTCGCCGAAGCCGCAGACGAGCAACCTCGGTCGCAGAGGATCACCTCATTGTTGCAGCGATTGTCGATGACCCTTTCATGTCTGCGCAACAAATCAGACAAGCCTTGAACCTTAATGTGTCCTTAAACACGATAAGGCAACGCCTCCGGGAAAGTGGACTGGCAAGCCGAATGGCTTGTCAGAAACCATTTTTGACAGCTCGTCATCGGGCGCTGCGGCTAACATTTGCACAGGAGCATCGGGCGTGGACGTTCGACGATTGGAGAGACGTCATCTTTAGTGACGAGTCAACATTTTGCACAAGGTTCGATCAAAGACGACGTGTGTGGAGACCGGACTGTCACAGGTAATGTGTTGAATGAACGCGGAGTTTGTATCGTAGAAAACAAAAAAGGGGGACGAAGGCGGACATGCCAGGCAGCGTGTCATCGACACCTGCTACTTTTCAAGAAATAAGATTTTTTGTGAACCCGTTTTACTAACACTTTTTGTTCTTCCTAGGTATGATCCTGCCTACTTCCAGCAAGTGCTCTCCAGTGGCCGGTGCTCTGTTAATATATGGGGAGCTATTTCTCGGGATGGACTTGGCCCTCTCGTCAGGCTGGAAGGACGATTCACGGGAGAAGCATATGCTCGCCTGATCGACGACGTCTTGATCCCCTACGCTTTGGACGGGCCTTTCCCCGATAGGGATTACATCTACCAGCACGACCAGTCTCCGGTACACACTTCAAGAGAAGTCCGTCTCCTCCTCGAAGAGCGCTGCGCTCGAACGCTGAATTGGCCTCCGAGAGGGGCGGATATGAACCCATGTGAGAATGTGTGGGGCCTGATTAAAGCATCGCTAGCGAGGCAGCATGTCGTCGACGCCTGGACCTCGGACGATCTGTGGCAGGCAGTTCGCGACGAATGGGACAGGCTGCGAAGGGACCCAGACTTTGTCACATCGCTATACGACTCAATGCCGCGAAGGATGGAGGCAGTGATTGCTGTTGCTGGGAATATGACACGTTACTAACACGGGCATCTATCAGAAAGCTTTTGAGAATTTGTCTCTTCACGAGATAGCATTTCCTATTGGCAAGCCCGTCTTTTTCTTCATTCGTTTATTGCTTCAATGATGTGCCGAACCGGCCTGCTAAAAACGAAGTAAGAAATGTTTTCAATATGTTTTGTCAAATTTCAAGGTCTGTCCCAACGCGACCAACATTAAAGGCAATAAGAATCGGTACCATGAACTTTGTATAAATATAAATGTTAGTTGAATAATTGTTTATGGTTTCTTACTGTGGAAAGTAGTCAATTTTTGCGTAATAAAGAAATATAAGAGGTTCGGGAATTATGGTTTTTCTGCACGCTAGTTTCAAGAAGCGCTAAAAACGTATACTTTATTGCATAAAAGATGTCAAATGGAAGACTAAACATGATACTGTCACTGTTTCGTAAAAGAAAGTCAATTCCTCTAACGCTTGCATTCT
Organism: Ixodes ricinus; assembly: GCA_037355805.1. Taxonomy (NCBI): domain Eukaryota; kingdom Metazoa; phylum Arthropoda; class Arachnida; order Ixodida; family Ixodidae; genus Ixodes; species Ixodes ricinus. Next base: position 10,810 of record JAZHYW010019776.1, on the reverse strand, counting down.
TTCCGCCAATAGTATGTTCAGAATGATGAATATAAAGATATCGTTTCGCCGTGGTCACTCCGACTTATCAAGGATGCTAACAGGAATGCAGTTGTAATCAAACCCTAAACAGAGTGGCAAAAAAGACAGAACAAACAAGTAAAAATTTAAAGCGTGGGTGATAAAGAAAGAAACGAGGGGGCATGCGATAATTGTATCGGGGAGTGGCGACAATCGCAAGAAGAGCCGCCTTATTCTCTGCCGCATCATTGGTTTAATCGCTAGACAGCTCTGATATCAGTTTCGGCCACCGCTCCCGCGTTATATTTAACAGTTGAGCACACTGTACAAGAGCAAATATAAGCACGCCGCAAACAGCACATTGAACCTCCAACACCACCCACTTTCCCATCGCAGGACTATCCTACCCTGCCACCCCCACCAACCTGGCATCAAATTCTCAGAAGAGAAGAATGAAGACCCGCGCCCGACCACCAAAGTACCAGGTACCACCACCACAGTTCCAGGTGCTACCACCAAAGCCCTCGGCCCCGTCACCGCCAAAGCCCTTGGCCCCTCCCAAGGAGCCCTACCCCTCGGGTACGATTAAGAGTTCGGACCCCTCGTGTCCGCCACTAGGGATAAGCGAGCCATCTCATCCCAAAGCTACCGACTTCCCCTCTCTCCGTCCCTCTTCCAGCCGCCTTCCATTATTTTATCACCTTCCTCACCTCCTCCTTCTTTTCCACCCCTAGGGAATTGCATGCCCGTGTCTTAGAGCACGAATCTAGGTTTGACATAATCACGACACAGCTCGACCACATCATTACAGCGGTCGGCACGCTCCAAGCAACATTTAACCAACAAATACAACTCTCACAAGAACGCGACGCAGCCATTCAACGGCTCGTAGACGCAAATGCCGAACTCTCCCACCACCTAGAACAAGAGGCCACTGCTATTCGCAACTTAGAACATCAGGTCGCAGCACTCTGCCAACGCCGTGATGACGACAGCCCTCCCCGTAAACTGCACGCCCCATGTTCTTCCACACCACTAAGTAAGGATGGCCACTAACGCCATGTCTCTTCCAACGTCCCCCCGCTTATCTCCCCTTACCATAGAGCAGTGGAATTGCCGTGGGCTCCGCCGTAAAAAGTCAACCATAGAACTGTACATTCAAGCGGCCCTAATTAAGCCAGATATCATTCTACTTCAAGAGACGTGCGGAGATTTCTCGCCACCCGGCTACTACAAATTTACCCAGCCAAGCATCACTCAAAAAGATAGCTTCAGTCCTAACGGTTCAACGACACCAACCCTCGTCATTACTTAAGCAGCAAAGCACCTTGACATTATACTGTTACACGTCATCCATCAACACCCCTAAGCAGGAGCACGTTACTGTACACTGTCGCACATCTCATGGCGTTCACGCTGTCATTTGCAACGTCTACTGGCTCCCTCACATCTCTACCCCTGCACCTACGTGGGTCAAATCCTACACCTCCCAACCCAAGCAAGCAACGGCCCTCATAGCTGTCGACTTCAACTGCCCAAACGCCTCGTGGGGTAATCTGCATTCAACGACACAAGGCCGCGATCTGGAACACACCATGCAAGTCCAAAGACTTAGCCTCATTACGGACACTACAGATCCTCCACGCCAAGGCAACAGTGTACAGCAGGACACTTCACCGGACCTCGCCCGGCACTACAGTCCGTGGTCGGCTAGCTGGGACAACCTACACGACAACCTTGGTAGTGATCACTCCATCATACAAATTTCCTCCCCCTCCTTCATCCACACACAACTCACGGTCTTACCCCCCGCACTTCCCAGAACAAATAGGACAACGTTAGGGCCCAACTAGACTCTGCAACGCCCCCAACTTCCCTTCAAGACTGGGTCACCAGCATTCAAGACGCCATACATCATTATACCCAGCACTAGGCCCGTTCCGAGGACCACCCGTACATAGTCACACGTCTCGTCCACCTGTGGGACAAGCGGCACAAGCTAGTCCACAGCTGGAAGAGAAACAAAACAAATAAACGACTCAAAATGCCCATTCAAAACATCACCCAAGAAGCTGAAGACTATGCCCACTTCCTCACCACCCAAAACTGCTAGGACACCTGCGACCATATGAATGGCAATCTTCACACCCCGCGCGTATGGCAGATCTTCAGAACTCTGCTCGGCCAGACGAAGCCGCGGCGTCCCCTCATCAAACTTCTTCTCGCAATCAACAATCCCACAAAGATCGGCAGACGACATCCTTCAGCACCATTACCCCATTACTACTCCTCCTCCTCTGGCCACGGCACTGCCTGCCCCAGAACCTGCCGCTGGAGAGGGAACTGATTCTCCCTTCAGCCTCTCTGAACTTCTCGCTGCCCTCTACGACATCAAGAAACAAACTGCCCCGGGCCCGGATGGCATCACCTACACGGCCCTTCGCAACCTCCCTGACACTCATCTAGATATCCTTCTCTCCTACATCATCGAAGCCTGGGAATCCGGCCAAATCCAAGAAGAGTGGCGCACTGCTAAATTCACTCTCATCCCCAAGACAGGCAAGCCTCCAACGAACGCAAAGAACTTCCACCCTATTTCCCTGACCTCCTGTGCAGGCAGGCTCATGGAGAAGATGGTCCTTGCCAGGTTAGAGTGGCACCTCGACTCCATTGACGCTTTCGCCCCAAAAACAGACAGGTTTCCGTCCCCACGTTTCTACCCAAGACACTGCCATGTACATCTACGAGGACGTGTATCGATTCGCAAACACGGTCCAACTCCGCGCAATCTCAACAGTAGACGTCAACAAAGCCTTTGACATGGTCCCCCACTCCGCTATCCTGCACACCCTCTCCCAATTAGAGGTCAGCCCACGCATGTTCAACTACGCTCGGGCCTTCATTTCTAACCGCACAGTCCAACTTCAAGTCGATGCTTATACATCTCCTCCTCACCCTAACACAAGAGGAGTCCCACAAAGCTTCACCCTGTCCCTCATGCTATTTAACATCGCCATGATTCGTCTCCCTACCCAGCTTCAAGCTATTCCAACACTCCACCATAACATTTACGCCGATGACGTTACTATCTGGTGCTCGCATGGCTCTACAGCGGAGGTCGAACTAACCACCCAACAAGGCCTCGACATCATTCAAAAATAACTCACAAATATTGGTCTTACTTGTTCTCCGACCAAGTCCGAATTCGAAGTTGTCTCCAATGAGCGGACGAAGCAAGCAGACAAAAGACGGGCCCTGTTCTCCCTCACCATTGATGGACAAGACGTCCCCGGTAAGCCGGGGATTACTGTGCTTGGCTTCCATCTCCACGAATCAGGTCAACCACATATATGGGTTAAATTCATCACACGACCAATCAACCAAATTTATCACATGTTGTGCAGAGTTACGCGGCGTCAGGTCGGTCTCAAAGATCATGAACTCCGCAAGGCCATCGAAGTTCTTGTGTACTCTCGCGTCATGTACCAACTGCCCTACCAACAACTGCCACCCACGCAGATGAAGGAATTAGACACCGCACTACGGAAATGCCACTGACTCGCCCTCGGCGTCCCCGGTGTGCACCGAACCACCTAATCGAAGCCACAGGCCTTTTGAACTAACTCGAGGACCGTATCACGGTCCATCATCAAGCACAGCATGTACGCATGAAAACATGGAAGCTGGGCAGACAACTGCTACAGCTCATAAACTACCCCACTGGCGATTTAATCGCCCCCCCCCTACCGGCCTGCGCCCTGGCGATCTCTCCCACGAATAACCGTCCTCCCTATCCTCGAACACATGCCGGCTGCACTGAACGAAGCACGTCGCGCACAGCGAGCACATCACATTAACACTGCAGGAATACTGTCCCACACAATGGTCTCCTACACAGGCGCATCTCATTCCCCAACGCGTTCTTGCATAGCCGTCTACAGTCTCCATACACACACACACACACATCTCTAAACACACCCATGTTCCGGACCCTAGTTTGGCAAAACTCCTGGCCATATCTGAGGCCATCACGCTTCCCTGTCATCCCGCAGACAACATTCTCATCCGGACGGAGAGTCAGTCGGCCTGCCGCGACTTTCTGCATGATCTACTCCCTCCTCAGATCCACACCAAAATCCTCCAACACCTCAGCCTGCACCCCTGCCTTCATGTGTCCATCCAATGGATCCCTGGCCACCAAAATATCGAGGGAAACGTACGCGAGCACACGGTCACTCGCGACGAGCCCTCTCCGGGACCCTCGGAGGCTTGGCCAGATCAGTATGATCTCAGGTTTCATCGCAAAATTCTACACAAAGACAGCACCGCCCTTCTACGGGAACGCAGACAGGAAATTACAGAATTTCCTTTTCGTCCCGCCTCCTTCAGCAGAGTGGACGCCTCCATTCTCAGGAGAGCTCAGACCTCTTCCCTTCTCACCACTCACTTTATACATTACATGCAAGGCCGCTCCGGATTCCCCTCGTGTCCCCACTGCCAGGAATACCGTCCAATGTACAGATGCCATGGCATTGTCCCCACACCCAATCCCCCCTCACTTCCCTCCTCTCCACTCTCCCATCCTTCTCGCGACCCCCCGACTTGGCAGGATGGCTCTCCCCCCTCCCCAACTCGTTGGTGCTCTACTGCCCCTACTGGTACAGCACGTCCGTGCTGTGTTGGGGGAGCAGTGGTGACTTGAACCGGGCACCGGACAATTCTGTGAATAATACCGTTTCCTCTCTCTCTCTCTTTGACGATTTAAATGTCGTTTTCAATATTGTGACGTCGCATATTTAGTTTACGCTCCAACTGCGGGGAGTATTCGGCACTGGTGGCTGGTGGGCTGGCGGCGCGTCGGCGTTTGTAACAATCCGAAGCTGAGCGATAGCTGTTTGACGCACGTTGGACGAAGTGTCGAAACAGTCTGTAAACTCGACGGGACGGTCGGTCAGCTGTATACGCTGAGGAGCTACGTGCCTCGGGTCGATGTCGAGTTTAGAGGGCGAAGTACACTTGCGCGGCGACGGTGATGTGTTTTCAGAGATGGGTGTGATTGCCGCTGTCTCCCAGAGGATCTCTAGGATGCCTTTATGTGCGCTTTGCTTAGTGTGATTACATCTTGCCATTTTGTTCCGAACGCTTTTTTTTGTTCTCAAGCGCGTGAAAGAGCGTGTCCTGCATGCGCTCGTGGCACTGACTGTGCTACGCCGACATTTTGTTCTCGACGATATCTTCGTATTTTCCCCGTGAATACGTGCTGTCGGCATCGCGTACTACAAACGAAGGAAGGAATAGATCTTCAGAAATCAAACTCAAGTAGGAGTTCAGACTTCCTCCGTACGTGTTGGCCATCAAAAGTTACCCTCTTTTTCCAGCGATGAACAACATGCCGGAGGCCAGTTGTTATGGCACTGCTCCTTTTGAATGTTCAGGAATCGCTCCACTTCAGCAATCACTTGGTCGTCGTCCCTAAATGCTTTCCTCATGTTTGGCCACACTGGAAGCCTCTGCGCCATCTAACCACAGTGTCATAATGTGGGCCGTTATCCCCGAACAACGCTCCCAGATTGGAATCAATATCCTTGGCATTGCCCCCGCAGAGCGCCTTCGTAAAGCAGGTGTTTGGTGAGTGGCGTCACCACACCTAAAGGCCGGTTCGCCGGGACATCGCTGGATGCGTGAGGTCCGACTCACCGGGCTGCCGTGTGGGTTCCGGGAAACGGCCGGTCATTTCGGAGCGGCGATTCCTTCGACGACATCAGATCCCGCAGGACGAAGCCAACAACACGTTCGTTCGGGTCGCGATCTCAGCGTGTCCTCGAGCGATCAGCCGGATCGCTCGCCTTTTATTTATATTACAACAATGCCAACTGCTATCCAATCAGTAAACTCGCGTGATGTGATGGGACGTAACTTTCTCTTTTACACATCACTACATTCTCCCTCTCTTATATTAAATGGCGACAAACATGTCTACTAATAACCAGTGCATTAATTTATGATACTTTCCCTTTCTTTAAATTAATGAGCCAACCATTCCTGAAAATAGACTAGTCAAACTATTCCTAAAAAAACTTAAGATGTAATTTTAGACACTGAAAATTGCTGTGATAAAACAGTTAGACATCGTATGCTTTGTAACCAATAACTGAACTAAGCAAACTAGTGAGCGCTTGCCTCTAAACGCCTTTACGAGGCACGTTAGTACACTTTCTCGTTAAATAATCACTTTGACTCGCGTTATGCACGTTACTACAAGTTACTCTAGGACTTCCGTTATGCACTGCAATAATGTCTTAAAACTAGCGTTATGCACTTAAACAAAGCGAGAGGAAAAATATACTACATCTGTGGTTCTTGTCCAATTTCGTTAATCGTGTCCATAGACGTATTACTGTTATTGACACTAAGAAACGAAAGTACGTAGTCCTTCAGTCTTCCTGGAAGTCGCCGTTGCCGCGCAGAACGCCTTGGAACGGCAGGCGACGCTTGGTGACTAGCTTGAGATTGTTCGCATGGTTCACCAGGCCCTGAATCCATGGCAGACAGGAGTGGTGCAACTGGCACCACTGAAGACACCGACACAATCACAGAATCACTCACGTCACTTCGTGAAGATTCGAGAGGCGGCATCGACTGTGGTGTCTCGGGGCGTGATGCCGCAGGGGTGCTTGCGTCGACAGGGTCAAAATACTCCACTGACACGTTGGCTGGAAGAACCTCTACGGGCTCCGGCTGTGCAACAAGAGCGACCGCTGTTCTTTCAGCAGCCGTCGTAGGCTCAGAAGTTCTTGTTACCGAGTCATTTGATGTGGTCGGTCTCCTTGGAGCTGAGGGCGATCTAGTCGCTACGTAGATTTTCGGAAAGTTGACTGTGTCGGTGACTGAATCGTCGTCGTCATCTTCGTCAAAGTAGTGTATTCGTTGCAGTTGTTGGGTTTCTGTAGTTCCTCTGCTTGCCTGTGTCGCACTCGCTTGACCTTGGAGAGGTGCTGGAGTGAGTTTCTTAGCGTTCCACTTCCGTCCGTCGCTAAACTGGTACGTGGCAGGGCCAATTTTCTTTTCAATCACTTGCGGACCTGTATATTTGCTGTTCAACTTGTCGCTCTGTTGTGGACGAAAAATTCGGACGGCTTGGCCGGCTATGAACTTCGGCCGTCTCACAGCTCGTCTTGCGTCCGAGTAAATCTTCATTTTTGTCTGGTACTTCTTAACTCGCTCGTGCAGCTGAGACGTGCTTCTCTCTGGCACCTTGGGTGTCGGAAGACCCTGTAGATCCAGTCTTGATCTGTGCACTCGTCCGTGAAGAAGAACTGCAGGAGTCTGACCCGTTGCTGGGTGAGTAGTACGCCTGTACGCTTCTAAGTAGTCACGAACCGCTTCAGGAAGTGGTCGTCCTTGAACTATTGCCAGTTGTAAACATGATTTTAGTACTCGATTGAACCGCTCAACTTGTCCATTTGCTTGCGGATGGTACAAGGAAGACTTTAGGTGCCTGATACCTTGCTGTTTCAAAAATTCTTCGAACTCCCTAGAGACGAACTGAACGCCATTGTCCGTGACGAGCTCTCTGGGCAAACCTTCCCGGGCAAAGATGTTCTGTAGAAAAGTAATTACAGTAGCTGTTGTCGCCGCTGAGGTGTGTTGAACTTCAGGCCACTTCGAGTGATAATCAATCAGGACCAAGAAATATCTTTGACTTGGTGGAGCTTTGTCGATGGGACCCACGATATCCAAACCCAGCTTGTCCCATGGTCGCTCTGGGAACTCGACCGGCTGTAGCGGAGCAGGCGCTGCTTTAACCGGCTTATCTGTTGCGTTGCAAACGGTACAATGCTGCACTTTAAACTTGATTTCGGCGTCCATGCGTGGCCACCAGTAGCGGTCTCTGATGACGCTGGTGGTTCTCGTAATTCCTTGATGCGTCTCGTGCGCAAGATTGATGATGTTCTCTCTGAGTCTTTCTGGAACAACTACTTTCTCCCCTTGTAACAATAAGTCGTTGTGAATGGACAGCTGGTCCCTGACGTTAAAGTACGGGCGCAGTTCAGGTATACTGGTGCTATCTTGCGGCCAAGATGACGCTGTGTAATGCATCACACCGGGCAGAACCGGGTCGCTTGCCGTAGCTTCTTGAAATTCTGAGCGTGATATTGGAGCAATCACAAAGGAAACTATGTCTTCGTCAAAATTCATACCATTCTCTGTGTCTGAAAGGGGAAGTCTAGACAACGCGTCGGCAACGAGGTTGTCGGCACCTCTCTGGTACTCCATACGAAAATTATAATTCAAAAGACGCGAAGCCCATCGAGTTATACGCAAAGGTCGAACTCCAGAGCCTCTATTGGACAGCAACGTCACTAACGCTTGGTGGTCTGTTCGAATGGTGAATGGCCTACCCCAGAGGTACACATGCCATTTTTCGCATGCCCATAAGCAAGCTAGGGCCTCCTTTTCTCCCGTAGAATACCTACGCTCAGCGTCGGTCAGCGAGCGTGATGCGAAAGCAACCGTCCGAAGGTGTTTCCCGTACTTCTGTTGCAAGACCGCTCCTAAGCCATAGTTTGATGCATCCGTCGATATTATGACTGGTAGCGTCGGATCAAACATGGAAAGGATTGGTGCATTCTGGATGCATGATTTTATCTTGGCAAAACTTGCCTGAGCTTCGGGGGACCAAACGAAGTGTACACCTTTGCGGAGCAAACGACGCAATGGTTCGACGATGGTCGAACAGTGGGGTATGAACTTACTGTAATACTCTATTAATCCCAAAAATGCCTTCAACTTTGACGGGTCTGATGGAGTTTCGAAATTCCGAACGTCGTCTACCTTTGATGGAAGGGGTGCTAAACCATCCATTGAAAGACTGTGGCCCAGAAACGACAACTCGCGTACGTTAAAAACGCCCTTTCGGTTAAGTTTCATTCCCGCTCGAGAGATTGCGGACAAGACTTGGCGCAAGTTCGAATCATGCTCTTCCTGTGAAGACCCGTACACAATGATGTCATCTAGGTAAAATTGGACGCCCTTACAATCTTTTAGGACCCTAGACATGATCTGCTGAAACGCTGCGGGAGCGGACGCCAACCCGAAACAAACTCGTTTGAAGCGAAATAATCCTTCGTGAGTGATAAATGCTGTCAGGTCTCGACTCACCGGGTCGAGTCGGATCTGGTGGTAAGCCGACGCCAGGTCCAGCTTCGAAAAATGAGATGCTCCGTGCAGTGAGTGCAGGAGCTCATCTATGTGTGGCAGCGGAAAGGAATCTATGACGACGGCTTGGTTGGGCGCACGCAAGTCGACGCACATCCTGATGCTGCCATCCTTTTTTCTTACTACAACGATTGGCGAGACCCACTCTGACGCAGTTATTCTTTCAATGACGCCTTGGCGCTCGAGCTTGAAAATTTCTTCTGAGACCGCTTCACGCATACTGATGGGTAGGCGACGTAGCCTTGACTGCACTGGTGGTATGTTTTGGCGCACCTTGACAGTGTGTGTCTGGTTTCGTAGCAGGCCAAGTTCTGACGTAAATAGATGCTCAAATTCCTCGAATCCGCGAGGAAGTTTTGACGTATCTTGTACAGGAGGGCTTGGAGCTTGGGTACAGCTTACCGCAGGCTGCATCACCTTCGTGGAAAACTCGTCCAGGCTGTCTGTACTTGAGGACTGTGATCGGGCGGCGTTGGTGACCAGTGGTGATCTTGACTGAGGGTGGGCTGCGTTAGTACCTGGTGGCACTGACGATTGTGGACCGATGCCATGGGCATTCGGTGAAATTGCCCGTAGCTGACTTGAGCGCTGCGACGATACGGTGAACGGGCGCCGCTGACGGTCACCCGCCGGCCTCACATCAGAGCGTGGCGTTTGGCCTGGGTCAGCTGCATCCAGATGAAAACATTCAAATTCAGCTCCTGATAGCCGAAGTTTCAATTCTCTGACGGCGTCAATACCAAGTAGAGAACGTCCTCCGCGAATTACGTAAAAATCTAGTGGCGTCTGTCGGTCTTTGAATACGACCTGAGCTGTGAAACATCCCAACACAGGAATCGGTTGATGCAGATAATGCATAAGCCGTCTCGTAGGCTTGCGTAAGCGGATCTTCCTAGCCTTGTTAAGTTGCTGGAAAATCTTTTCGTTCAGAATTGAAACCTGCGAACCAGTGTCGATCAGTAACTGGAGAGGCAGGCCGTTTACCTTTACATCAGCAATGAAGGCGTCGTACAGGCTGCGGTCCTGTGACTCCAAAGACAGGACGGGAACATCCCCGTCGATGGTGACGTTATAGTTGAACGCTGTGGTCGGACCGGGCCTCTGCGGGCGTCCGGAGGTCTGTCCACGGCCACGACTTGGAAGTGCAGGTCGCCGGCTTTCACCATCCGCGGCAGGCGGTGGCGCGCGGCTTCGACAAACGACGGCAAAATGTCCGATTTTACCGCACTGGAAACACTGCGAGTTGAGTGCAGGACAGTTCTCCCTGGCGTGATTCCTTCGGCCGCAAAACCAACATGAGTAGTTGTCCTGTTGCGGCCCCGCTCTCGCAGGAGGCGGGTCTCGATGTGGAATGTTACTCTGTCGCGCCGGCGGGCGTGGGGCATGGGCTGTCCCAGGACGCCCCCGTTGAGACCTCGGAGCAGGTCTGGTGGGGTCATATGGCCACGATGGGAACCTTGCCCCATGTTCGCTGAAACAGTCGTCTCCCGAGAAGAGTGCTGGAGACTGGTCGTTATGACGAGCAGACGCTTGTACTCGTTCGGTCTCGGGACCAGCAACATACTGCACGGGTGCAGTGGAACAGCTGGCG
>JAZHYW010019775.1:0-12693 GCA_037355805.1 Ixodes ricinus | reverse complement strand
TGTATTGCTGGATGGCTGGGTGCATCGCAGCGTCGCGATATTTCCCTTTTAATAGGGCGATGACCAGTTCCGTTTGTCTGATTGGGTTCTTGGGTACTCGACATGTATATATTGTGCGTGCTATTCGGTCCCGGCGTCCCAATTTTCTTTGAATGTAAAATAAAAATAAAAAATAACATTGTATAGAGTTGCCAGGTACATATAGGCAGTAAGAGTTTAGTGTGCCGTTCGGTTTCATTAACTTTGAACTGTGCACGACATCTGGTATTAGCGCGGGTAACAGTTAACCAACTCGACGAGAGCTGTAACAGTAAAGCGCTTGCGGAAGGGTTAGGACACAAATAATGAATCGGGTATATTGTTTGAAATGGAATGTCCATAAGAGTCTATGTATCAAGTTTCGCAATTTTTAGAACACTAGTATGTGCATAAACATGAGGAAGATACACAAAAAGGGGGACGGACAACGAAGACTTCCAATCTTCAATTTACGAATGTTGATAAATTTCATCTGGCGACGAGACAACACTGCCCTGGTTAGTCACGTCATGGTGTCCATAACCCACGTGATCATGAACGCTCTTTTATTCTAGACCATGCTCGTCCAAGCTCGCCTGGCCAGGGTAGGATCAAAACTCTCACACAACTACTCTCCGCTCTCGGTCCGGCCCAATGACGTTCCACCCGCATGCACGTGCGAGATCTTCGCGGACGACGGCGACCACGGCGATATTGTCCGTGACAACCACGTCGTCGCTGGAACCGGTCGCCAGCGGTCGTAGTCAAAATGGACAGCTTCAACACATATTGATAAGAATCACACTCATTTCTGCTGCCATCAGTGTCGAAGACTCCGACGACGAGAGCGATGCCGTAGGGAAATCTTCGCGAACTGCATGCTCGAAACGCTGAAGATAAACGCAGAAGCTGGAGCACGAAACACCGAGGGAGCAAAGTCTGCGAGTGCTTGCAGAAACTCCGCGCGTTGCGCGAATGACCTCGCCGACACAACAACCCCAGAGGCCTTCCCGAAGGAGGTGGATGCGATGGATCCGTACGTAAATCGATTGATTCACGAAACTATCGCGCAATTTTCAAAACAAATTTAGGAGAAATATAGGAACATAAAATATGTCCTAGCAGTATAGTTTCACATACTTTTTTTATGGGTCCTGACACTTTAAACGGGATCTTGAAAAGTTATCAAGCTGCTTTGAAGCTGCCGGACACACTAATTATTGCGAGGACGCCCTTGAGCGTGTGTCACGCTTTACAAGTGCGGGAAAATGAACGCCAAGGAAACTTTGTCGACTCCAAAGGCACGTTTAGTAGTAAAGTAAGCATTAAAGGATTCGGGAATGTGAATGCCGCGCAAGCACCCGACGGCCAACACGATGATCAAAACATCACCTGGTTCCACTCGTGTCATGTGCTTTCCTTTTACGTTTGCTTTTGCGCATTGAATCGCAATTGCTGCTTTCGTCCTCGTTCTCCAGCTTTCCCAAATCCGGGTTGCTGGGTGCACAAGTGATCCGGAGAAAGATGTATTGAGAGAGGAGGCAGGGAAGAAGGAGAGCGGAGAGAAGTCGGCCGCCGGGGCGGCGGGACCAGCCGAGTTACGAGGGAAGGCTTCGGCGCAGTCATCGCTCTGTCTAATGCAAATAAGCGGAGTGATTTGTATTTCCCTAGTAAAGTATCTTATGAGGCTTGTGAGTCGACGATGGCAAACATCTTGACGGTATCTGTTTGTTTAGGACAGGTAAACATAATTATATGCTTGCCTGCTTTGTTTCTCGTTCCCTATTATGCCCGTCGGAATAAAAAAAAAAAATAACAGCAGCCGCTTAGTTTGAATCTTTGGAAAACAATACAGTGAACCTTCTACCCTCGCAATCGACAAAGTGTCTGGATGGTGGTTGCTCTATTCACAAACCGCTTATCTGGAACTTCAAATCCTGTACTTTACTAATCCTGTCTAGAGCTGCAGATCGTGTACTGTGAAGATAATTCGACGTTTGTTTCTCCTCTTTTCGAGACCGAGTTCACGATAGAAGGCTCATAGCTGCTACGGGAATAAAGGTAATTACCTCTCTGAAATCCTGTTTTCACTTCAACATCGTTTCACCCAAAAGCATTGTGCGCAGGAGTGTTCATCTTTTAATTCCTGCATGCTTGCAAATGCCTAAGCGATTTTTTTAATCTCTAATGCCTGTTTCCTCCACCACACTTGTTCCAGCTGTTTTTCTTTTTTGTTAATAGAAAAAGAAAAAAAAAACCTTAGCTTATGTATGCTTACAAACATATAGCCGAAACCCGAAAAAGTAATTTAGTATTTTCATGACTCCGAATGCCTATAGACTACAGTATAGGGTGAATAATTATATTGCTCAATTTGCCTACAACCGGCAACGAATGAGGTATTTTATGTATAACTGTCATAAGTAACTTAATAACATTAGTTTTACTACAGTAATATCTTTACTTCCAGTTACCTATGATTGTACTGTCTACCGGTGATTACGGTGTCGGTTGTATAGATACATATTGTTTCCGATACAAAATTCAAAGAAATTTCCTCAGACCCAGGTTGCATTTTCGAACTCATAGACTGTTGTTGCGTGATGCTCGACATGATTGTTTGAGCAAATAAAATGATAAAATGTAGACCACAATTACTCTTTTCGGATAGTTTTAGTGAAGAGTGTTCTGGCTATTGTTTCACTGCGGCGGAACCTAATATATTCAACATATTAATACTGAATAGATGGGTGCCATTTGTCGCCGATACACATATCATGTGTCTGAAAGTTTGTACCTTAAACGATGCTCTGTCCCAGAACCCGACTCTCCATTCTAAAACCTATGTTTACTACTTCTGTGTGCTCTTCCGTCCACCGGCCAGGCTTCGCCATTTTGAAGGAAGCTACGTGTTGGTGCTGTATCGCTCTATTCTCAATATTGAATTAAAGAAGACGAGTTTGTTGTCATGAGACAGAAGTTAAAAGAAGTGGGCAGTTCTAATGAAAAGTTTCTTTATGTTTCCGAACAACTTGACAACCACGGCGAGTTCTTAGTTTGAAAGTTTCGCCTGGTGTTTCTGTCACATCCAGCCGATAAGTGGCTTTAAGATCTTTAATATCCTGGGTCACTCGCCCTTTTTGCCCGGTCTACTCCTCCCTGCTGAGTTGTTTCAACAAATAGTTCTAAAAGTTTTGTTTCAGCCAAAGAACTCAGCAATAACTATCAAAAAAAAATCGCTTGCAATATTGCAATTTGTTTACCAGTTTAATATGAATCTTGTAGGTTGATCATTGAAGACCCATACAAAGGTAAGCGTTTGTGACGACAAGGAGGACAACACTGGTATAAAATATTCAAGAAATAAAAATAAAAGGCACCATTGGTGCATTCAGTACGACAAGCAGCACATAGACAAAACTGGTTAATTTTATGCTGAAATGAAATGTACATGCTAAATGTTATGCTAAAGCATCGAAGTGAGACTCTCGGCAAAACACTGCGCTGATGTTCTATCTACGACTGTGTCTGGTATCTTCGTCCATTCAGCAGTAACGCGGAAAAAGGAAGGATTTCAAGTGTGTTGTTGGTTGAGTAGGGCCTGATTGCCTTGTTAGGGTTGGTTTGACTTCATTCGATTTACCTGCACCTCCTGCACCGGTGCAGAAAAGTTTAGTGCGGCGTACTTCTGGTCGTATCTCAAGACACATACCGGAAATACACTGCCCTACTCTTTTCTGCACCGTTGCATGGAGGTGCAGATAGATGGAACGAAGCTACTGTGAGACTGTAGATGATCGACGGATCTATTTCTGCGAGGGAGGATCGACTCTGATGGTGATCTAATATACTGTTCGAATCAACAGCTTGTTGACACCCAGGTGCCTGAGCCTCTCAGACATGAGCCACGCTTAATCTTTCGTACTAACACTTACCGCCCAGTACAAAAAAGGCCCGTCCACTGGCCATATAGATTAAAAGGGTAACTGCAAAGAAAAAAAAGCATATTTTTAAACAGCCTAATTAGGACAAGCATGTCACAAAACAATTTTTCCGCCAAAAACAAAATTTTTTTACAGCAATATTTATTGCGCAGGACTGATTTTAGTTTGCGGCTATTTCACCCGTTTTGAATCGCGCGCCACAAAGTTGCTATTATACGTCACAGAGTAGCTGCTATACGTCACGGAGTGACGTATGCCAACCACTCCGCGGGCGCCGAAAGAGCGGGAGTTTCAAATGCGGAGAGGTTCGGACTCTGACTAAATTACGTCTTGTGGCGTAAATAGTGCTACAAAAAATTTGTTTTTTCGCGGAAGATTTGTTTCGTGACATGCTTGTCCCAATTAGGCTGTTTAAAAAAACACTTTTTTTTCTTTGCAGTTACCTCTAAGCGATTTGACGGTGGTAAGGTTTCAGTCTTGCGACGTGGACAGTGTCAGCTGGTTTGTTGCCGGTATCGTGTGGTTGAAGTAAAGGTGGGGGTGGGAGGGGAGAGGGTCTCTTCATAGTTTGTGTGTGATAGCTGTCGACAGATTCTTAAAGGTACTTTGAAGTATTTTTGTAGCTTTTCGCATCTTCCAGGTTTGTGGGAGGGTGTCCCGGAGAAGCAGTGAACATCGTAACCCAAATATTGTAGATACAGCTGGATATGTGGTAAGGTTCGTCGATGTAGGGTAAGAGGGTGTCGATGGAGGACAGCGGCTCTCGTGCATATAAGAGGTAATACGGAAAATAACTTGTAGTCGCCTGACGGTAAGCATTGTAATGCAACGTAGGGTAAAAAAATTGTCCCAATTGTCCTGGATAGCAATGTGTGACTTTGAGAAAGTTAAAACAAAAGTGATGTAGGGGTAGGAGGAAAGTAACCAAGAAATGGCGCGCACACGCGAAACCGCCCTCTTTGACATCGTGACAACATGGCGAGATTGGCGTCTGTCACTCTCTTGAGAGGCGTCAAGAGCGAAACCCCGAAAAGCGGAAGGAGCTACGCTGTCCCCCTGCCGTACCAACGCTTTTCCGGCCGTACCTACGTGGAACTTACTCCATACGCGAGCGTCCGTTTTTCCGCCAGCGGAGGAGCTTTTTCACTTTTTAGCGGAGGAACGGCAGCCAATCTTGCGTGAGCCCGAAAATCAAATAACGTCTACTTAAAAAAAAAAACTTTTAACGAAAAACGTTTTTAGTTACGTAATAATAATTGTAGATGAACATAGAGTGCTATAAAAAAATAAATTGAAATCCAGGGCTAAACCTATAGGGAAGGACACTCCGAAGCGGCGAGTTTCCGCATCACCTGTTTTGAAACATGGCGGATGACCGATAGAAAGTGGCCAAAAATAATTTTGCGGAGTCGTGGACGTAGAGTATTGTTGTTGTTACACCACCGTACCTAACTAAGCTACTTCGCCGATCGAAATAAAGAATTCAGCGACTATTAACTCCGCGTTTACACCTTCGCGGCCCACGAATTTGCCAGAAGAATCTGGCGAAGCGCCTAAGGTAAGTCGATTTCTCCCTCCCGAAGACTAACTGCGACTCTAGAGGCAGGAAGAAGGAAACAGCAACAAACAAAATAAACGCCTGCGATCGCACAGCGCTTGGTCGGACTCTCTGCTGCCTTTCGTGCAACGCAGCCAACACAAGTATCACTAGTACTACAATCGAAAATATGTTAACGAGGTAGGGTGAGACTAATTAAAATTTCATTCGCGCAAGCTCTCCTTCAAAGGCGATTGAAAGTTATGACCATGATGCTTTTGCTTTTGAACGTCTACGGGCGCCTGAGAGAGATACGAAGGCAACCTAGACAAAAGTGCGCTCGAGCCAGCACGTTTCACAGCGTTGCGTTTAAACGTTGTGTCGTCTCACAGCGTTTAAGTTGTGGTAACACAGATAATCCGTCACACAAAAAACAAAAACCGTCTGTAGACACTGTCTGAGCCACGTATTTTACTTGTATGACGGCGCATTGAGTCAAGAACAACCGTATGCACATGTTTTTGATGTATACATGTGAATGAAGGCTTGGAACCTGCTTGAGGCCTGTCCGTATATAATCTGGCACCATGTCTGCAGCCGTGTCTTTTTTTGTCTGATGTACCAGCCGTCTGGCTGTGGCTTTACGGTTCTATTGGGGAGGAGGAGCGACCGGGACGCCCCAAGCGGTTAACTTTAGAACTACACGGATGGGGACAACAAATACAATGACTCAGCGCTCGGCCGACATAACCGAACGCGGCGTCAGCGTTCGGCTGGAGTTCTTGTTCTCCGGTGAGGGGGAGGGGGCCTCTTTTGTTTCCCCTCCGTCTGCATGAACAATGCAGCATGCACGGTCCCTTCTCAGCACAAAAGCCGAAGTGGGTCAAGCTCGCATTCTCTGAGGATGGATCCGGCACTTAACGTCGCTTCGTCGATTGTTAGTATTTTTTACATTAAACTGTGACCCGCGCTCTATTGTAGAAGATGACATGGACATGCGCATAAGGCCCCTGGGCATGTGCACAGGCCTTGTGTTGAGTAAACACCGAGTATGGGGACAACAAACGGGCCAGAGCGCCCTCTATAGTTGGATCTCCTGCCCAATAATTCAACCTCCACGGTTCATAGGGTACCTGCGCGCCGCTTCCCCAAAGCACGCGCCTTATTCGCAAACTATGGACATTGCGCCTCCCAGAAAATGTTCACGAAAGCAGTTTTGTTGCACGCTATGTTTTAAGCTTTTGAGGGTTGAGATTTTTTTCCCCAAAACAACGAGTTCTAGTGGTTCCGCTAACCTTTACGTTAGCGGCCGTGAAGAAGTGGTCCAGCGTTGAGGTTATCAGCTGGGGTTCTGGAATGTTTTCTGAAGCTGCGAGAAGCAGGGTTATCACCACGATGGTTTTTTTTCAATAGGAAGGTTGACCTTCGGAACTACACAGTAAAAAATAACTGTGTAGAAAAAAAACAGAAAAATCTTGAACACTCAATTGCCACGAATTCGGCTTCCGTTTGATTCCTTGTTTCCGAAAGTTTTGTTAGAAATATTATTTTCGGCTTTTGTCGTTTCTGTAAAATTAATAAATTTATGTTGTTTAGCCTTGTAGAAAAAGTGTCTGTCTTTGAAAATACACGCGATTTTTTTAAACGAAGGTTTTGATTAGAAAGCTTGTAAAAAAATGTCTGTTATAGAAATAACCGTTTTTCGCAAAAAAAAGTTTTATTTTGTTTTTTGTTTTGTAAGTTTGTAAAAAAAAGATGGCTGTTTTTTCCTGGTTGCGATAAAGATTTTACAGCGAATTGTGCCGCTGGTATCTACGTCGCCATTGAAACATTAAATACACACAAAAGAGGGGAAATACAATCAACTCACACATAGAAACAGAACATACAAATAACAGCAACAGCAGTCAAACCAATATCGTGCCCTCCTCTACGCATACCACGTTTAACTTTTGTTCTGAATTCGACTTGGCCGGTGACTGCGACATTTGTAGCATAAACACGTAGAGGCTGACCAAATACTACTCCTATTTTAATGCTTCTTTAAAAGTTTCGAAATAATAGTTTATATCTCTTAATCTTGTACCTACAAAAAAGTCAGAGTAGATTATTGAACTAAAATCAAATAATTAACTTTCCATATGAAAGTGATGAATCATGTTAAAACTGGAGTATTAACGCTGATTTCTATTAGAGGCTATAGAAATTATTAGATGTTAGGTAATTATTTCATTAGCCGGACGAATATTCTCCCATCCAATGTCCTCCGTGGAGCACAACACACAGGCAAGAGACGGCATTCATATAACCTCCGTAGGAAAGGAGCACGCCGGCGGCGTCGCCTCTGTCGCCTATTGTTCGTAGAGAGCCTAGATTGTAGGGAGGATCCAACTGAAAGCATGGAGAGCGGTCGCAGTTTAATCGCGGACGCCTCCATCGGAGATTGGGCGCAAGTGCTCATGCCGTGCGTTATCACTTGGCGAAAAGCAGGCGGAAAAACGGAGACACTCTCCGACGACCCACGCGTTCGTCACTTGTAGCTTGTATTGCATACGCGGCCCATAAACCACGTGACGCCAATCGAGCAGTTGGAAATTGTCTGCGATACAGGCTCTTCCTCATTGTTTTCTGCCACCAACGTCACTAAAACCCTCAGTTGGGAAACTCATCCCTGAAACCCAGACCGCTGGCGTCCACCAGAGACCGAGCTAATTACGACAACAGCGCCACCCTTTAGCGACGAGTTGAAACATGAAAGTTGCTTTACATAGCTATTGCGAGATGGCACTGCGAGTTGGCGCCACCGGCCCTTATCCGACTCGAAGTGCAGCCGTGTAGCTCCCGGAGTGTAGGCTGCGGGAGAAACGGCGGCGTTACGATCGCCATTAGCTCGGCTTTCGAGTACGGATCGGAGCCACTTTTTTACAGCAGGCTCTATGGCAGTTTCCCCACTGAGTGGTTCTAGCAACTTTGGCTACCACTAAGCGGTTGTCGTCGCCTACTCGTCGGGAAGCAATCGTGACAAATTGCGCGGGCCTACACACTGACAATTTTAACACCCTTATTCGTGTAAATGGCTCGTCCTCTGGCTAACGCCTTTATTCGTGTAAGGGTGTTAGCCGCCGGAGGTGAAAAAAATCGTGTAACTGATAACACCCTAAAAACAATATGGCGGCCAGTATGCGACGTGCCTTGGCGACAGGCGATACGATTAAAAGGCTTAGCGAGCCGTACGCGGCTTCTCGCCGGAGCGAGAGCATACGGCTCGCACGCTCGTTTGGTGTAATCTGTAGGCGCAAAAACTTTCCAAACATCTCTATGTCAAAGCGCCAACACCGCAAGTAATACGAGTAAGGCCGAAACCGCTGGAGGCTGAACAGCCGAGATTGTTGCGGAAGTCTCGCTCGGCCTGCTCAATGCCGGTCGCATTTTCATCGCATCAGAAGAGTTTATAAAGAAGGGGTCGCTTTACAAACACTGGCATGCTGGCTTTATTGAACACAACGCCCACTTGCCGTGAGCGGCAACGAATCGCTCCGACACCCTCCGTCCACAGCGGCCAGGAGGAATCGCACTCGCTCTCCGTGTGGCTCTCGATCAACTAATGCCCGTGCTCACCTCTGTTTCGTGTGTTATCCACTCATGGACGTGTGTGCGTGAACAGCGGCATTCAGCACTTAGAACACGCGCTAGGAAAGCCGCCTAACCTCCTTTTGTTACAATCAGGCAGCACGACACGGCCACACGGCTACCAGCGGGATCAAATCGGTGCCATCGGAGCTCGCAGCGATCAACGCGACGGATGGACTAATGGAATCCAGCCCTCTAATAGTGATAGACCATCAACCGCCACACTTTTCAAATTAGGGGGCGACTACCCCCATCTAGCGGCGAAAAAAAAGTGTTAAATATTTGAAGAAAAAAAAACAGCAACTTCTTTCAGTGCCGATTGGTCGCCCGACCACATGATCACTTTCGAGTTACGACACGGACATACACACAGCCAACGCTGCATGCACACACACATTCACGCACACACAGACGCGCGCGCATACACAAGCAGTACAGAACAATATACACCGACAATACACAACAATACATCCTACCAATACGACTGGAACAGTGCCCCGAGCGGTATATATGCCCTCCTTTTTCGCGCATCGGTTAGCCCAGTGACCACGCTAGTCTTAATAGAGATATAAAAAGATTACGCCAATATTATTTCTCAATAATATTTTTCCTACATTTGTCTTAGTTAGGTACACATATCCCTTAATAACTTCTTACCGCACAATGTATTATAATCACACGCGCCTAACTTCTTGTAACTCAACGTGAGTGAAAAGAAAAAAATCATGTGAATTCTGTCTGGCAACCACACTCGCGGCGCGGTTGCTATGGCGACGCTGTCGGTACGCCGGCCGCCGCGCCGGCCGAACCAGCCGTCCAGCTGGTTCGGTGGTTCGGCAGCGGCCGGGTACAAGAGTCCATGGTGAATGCCGCGAACGCGATCGAGAGAACAAAGCGTCGTCTGGAGACCTGGAGAAAAAATCCTGCGAGTGGACAGGAGCTGGGCATTGCAGAAAGCAATAGAAGGCTAGGACGCATACAGTTTCCGCCCGTTCGCTGCCAAATTCTCCATAGTCTCCTTCCGCCCGTTCAAAAGGGAACAGCCTATCAAGTCCGATTACCGCCGTGGCTTCATCTTCGCAGGAACTGTCAACTGAATTATACTTCGTTTCAGCTTGGGTCCAGACGCAGCCGATGCTACAAGCACGAGCGTGTGGCCCTGAACAGTGCCTCTACTGCACGAGCGCGCGTGCTTGGCAGGGACGCTGGAAGCCCGGAGCTCGCGCTTGTAGCATCGGCTGCGTCTGGACCCAAGCTGAAACGAAGTATAGTTCCAAAACGCGCGTGCGTCAGGCAGCGCAACGTGGCGCGTTCCACGCAGGAAGTCGGTAAGTAAACAAAACGCTTATAACATATAACACGTGCGTGTGCCGTTCTAACTTTTTTTAATTCTACGGGGCGCGCGGTGTTTTTGGGTTGCTCAAGGTGTGGAAAAGCAACCGGAAAAAATCGGCGCGCTGCAGCATGCCAGTAACCGAGGGCCGGATTGCTCACCTTGCGGCCCGCGGCTGCGGCGCTGCGGCCAGAAGGGATTTTTATGTCACGTGACCAGCTCCATGGGAGACAAGGAAGTTACCTGAGCGTCTCTCCAGCCTAATGGCAGAGAAAGTCAGTCTGCCGCTTCAGAGTACAAAGTCCTGAGATTTCGCTCACGGCGAAGCTAACTGCGGAGGCTTGCAACTGAAGTCCAGTGTAACCGCCCCGTCATACTTTACAGGAGCGGCAGGTGAGGGTGCGGCCGGGAAAGGTAAATAAAAGCCAAAATAAAGGAAAAATCACGCAAAATGAAAGCGAGTGGTTGTTATATTTATATATCTGATGCCAGCGCTAGCCGGAGACAGCGTCTGCTATAGTCGAGCGGGTTCTGCGCCGGGGCTTGCCGTCGCGGCGTGAGAGTTCCAGGTTCGAATCTCAGGAAAAAACTTTTTTTTTTTGAGTTTTGTTTTATCACGGGTTCAAGTTCTATACTGGAAAATGCAGCTCCCCTCACCACTATGAATGTAGACAAGGCCCTATGAGCTCTACTAACTATGTGTGTGGGTGGGTGAGCTCTGACTCACCGGTTCGTTTGTTCGTGCGCTCGGAGGAGCGCATACATGTCTTTCTGGCTTTCTTTACCAACTTCCGCCATGCCCTCCTGCGGCTGCCGTGCACTCCGCGGAAAGCATGTAACGAATTGACGATAGCTTCTCGCATGCTTACCTGCCGCTACCGTTCACTTAGAGTAGCTGTGCTGCTGAATTTCTCTAGGATTTGTTGTTTACGTTCTCCGATTTGCTCCTAATAATTCAATTTGTTGATCCAAAGTCATTTTAGGTGCTTGCGTTGAGAAGATGGTTTTGCGATGTCGAGCTGCCTGACTCATTTCCATTCGGTTGCTTGATCGTCTGCCATTCATACTAAAATTGGCAAGCAAGTAATGTTGTTAATATTACAAAACAATTTCTACCGGCGAGATGTAAGGGAAGTAAAAATATAACTTTTATCACAATCCATGCAAGTAAAAGTATAATCTCTCTTTTATTTCGGTTTTACGAGGGGCTTTCTCCAGACGTTTGAGCTTGTTTGCCTTGCCTGTAGTATTTCGCTCCAATCTAATGCTTCCACGCGACTGCTATTTTTTTTGGCGTGATGTTTATTTCGTGGAATCTTTTTTTAAATTGACACGACCTGCAGTGTGTATTAGTACCTAAATAGGCTGCCTCCTGTTATTGAACGTGGCAAAGGCGTTTTGTATATCTGAAAACACATGGAGGTGTGCTTGCTGGGAAAGGAGATGCTTGTTTAAGTACCCCGTTTGCGTGTGAGGAGTCGCGCGATGACTGTAATCTTGGTGTCCTTTTAATGAGACATTTATGACACGTTCGTATTTGCGCGTTAACTTGGCTAGATCTTTGGTTTTCCCTTTTAATGAGCAGTAGCGGAAACGCATTCAGCAGAAGCGCGTTAACTTGGCTTACCATGATCTATTTTTTTTTTCCGGTTTGTAAATCCAACAGGTTGGGGCAAACAGTAAAAATCGTGTAAGACGAAGTAGTCCCGGTGGATGATTGGTAAAAAAGATCACATTTTAAAAAAAAACAAAACACTACGTGCAAAATAAAAAAATAAAATTAGCGCTTTCGCCGTGAATTCGAACCTGCGAACTCTCACGCCGCGACGGCGGGTCGCAGCGCTAGAAATCCGCTCGACCGCGGCGGACGCATGTTCCCGGCTGGCGCTGGCACAGGTATATAAAGTACTGGAACCACCGCTCGCCTTTCGCGTTATTTTACCATTTGTTTTGGCTTATGTTGCACCTTCCTTGGCGCGCTAACTCTACTGCGGTCACCAAAGTATGATGGGGCGGTTGGTTGGACTTCAGTTGAAGAGCCTCTGCGGTCGGTTTCTACGAGCGAAATTAAGACTTTTGTACTCGAAAGCGGCACGGACTTACCTGCCTGCATTGAGGCGGGGACGCTAGGTGCTTCACCTTGTCCCCCATGGAGCCGATGCTCACGCGGCATAAAAATCCCCTACTTGGCCGCAGCCGCAGCCGCAGCCGCAGAGTGAGCAAACCGGCCC
>JAZHYW010019774.1:0-48600 GCA_037355805.1 Ixodes ricinus | reverse complement strand
TTTTGGTGTCTTGCCGGTGGTGCCATGAAAGTGTCTCAATGGGCTGCAGGTTGCCGACCCCTAGTGACAGAGCGCCCCCCCCCCCTCCCCCCCACACACACTTAGTAGAAAAACCAGGTATTAATGCAGCCAAAGTTCCACGTATCCTGAGGTGCAGGGTAGGAAAGGAACAAGGCCAACACAACACAATGCTGCCCTCGCTTCAACCTATCACCTTGTGTTCGGCTGGAAGGGCCTTCACTGAGCAGCACAGAAGGTTTACGGGAAAAGATTCACTTGAAGTAGATTGATATATGGCCACTTAAAGTGTACAAATACGAGGGGGGACGGGGAGGGTTGATGGAGGAGAGTGACCTCCAGAACTCAAAAGGGGACCTGTTCCGTGTCACTCCTGAGCTGACAGCCGAGAGGGGGCTACGTTGTCGCTGGATCATCGGAAAGGAAGGCGACCTGATGATCTTGGCGAGCGCGTAGCTCTCATCGCGCTGTCAGCTCAGATGGTGGGAAAAAGGGAGGATTTCGTCTCCACTTCCAATTTCAAACTGCAGGTGCTACACACTGCTCGTGTTGACAATGCTGTTCTTTTTTCTTTTTCTTTTTTTTTGGGCGGAGGGAAGGAGGAGAAGGTCAAAATTCAGCCTCTGCTAAGCTCTCAGTGATAGATTGTTTTGGATAAAATCTTTTGCGGCATTCTGGCTTCGACATGTACAGAGCGATGAGGCCCTGGAGCCCGAACACCTGTTGAGCGCTGTGGATTTCCATACGTCATGTGACCTTTTTAAGATAATATGCTTTTATTATATCCCTCGCTATCGCTGCAAAAACTCACCAATAGAGCGATGGAACATGAAATTTTCCAGGAAGAAAAATACAATTTAGGATGTTACCAACTTAAGTCTTGTGCGACGCTTGCTCTCTCTACGTAACCAAGAGATCCTGAATTCAGCCCCACCCTGCCCGTTTCGATCTGCGGCGTGCGGTCGTGTATTATCACTGCTGCGTGATGCCCGTTAAAGATCGCAGGCTAGCAGTAGCACTGCATTGGCTGAATTTCTTATCTACAGCGAAGAACCTATACTCGTTTTCACCTCAAGAAAAAAAAAAAAAGTTTCGCGCATTGTTTATACGCCGCGCGAAGTAGTTCTTGCAAGACTTGGTTGTTGGAGAAAGAAGCGAAACGTGCATCGTCTCGATAAGATAACATGTAGCTAATCTAGAATGCGCCTACATATGTATATCTTAACTCTCCACACAAAGGAGCAAATTAGTAATGCTCCGCGTGGAGCCGGACTTTTTTTCACTACGGTTCTTGAGGCGAAAACGAGTATAGACGTCCTTTGGGGCTCACTAACTTCCGCTTGTACAAATATGCACACTACAAATTTACGTGTTTTTTTTTTTTGTTGTTGCTTATAATTATACCGTATTAAAGGCTCGTAATTGCTGTACAAGTGCTACTGTGAATGAACTGCCCATCTATACTGTCAATATTTTATTTAAGATATTGCGGCACACTATCTATATAAGATAATTGGCTATTAATAGACACTGAACTGAAAAACGATGAAGATGGCGACGATAATGACGATGACGATTATGGTACTGACGCTGATGGGGATGCCTATCTGCCACAAAGAGTTGTACTATCTAAACCCTTCACTCTAGTGGTTGTTCCTTCTCTTTCAATCTCTACCGTCATCTTATAGAGTTGGTAGCCGCCGTTTCAGTTCGCGACTATTCGCAACCGCTGGCCCCGCTAAAGGCAGACGACTTCCGCTCATGAGGCGGACCTCAACAGCAGACGGCGCCTAACTGGAGCTTTACTGGTGCATGCAGCAGGCGCTCGCTAAAACGAGCCTCGATCGCTTCCGTGAAGGAAGCAAACATTAGGCCCCAGTTTTCGCCCCCCCCCTCTCTCTTTTTTTTTTGTGTGTGTGTGTGTGTGACTTTGCCGGGAATTCGCGCTCCACTACACAGGACCCAGTTGTGGCGGTATTAAGTGCTCGTTACGGCTTAGAATGGCGTTAGCGCAATAAACACCGTCAACTAAAAAGAAAAAAAGGTTTAGAATATACCGTTACCACAGCTCAAGAAGCCAACTGCGCATGCGTGGTTGACTCCTTGGAGCTGCGTTAACGGTATCACGATAACTCTCTGGTGACAAGAACAATCTTCTGCAGTGCTCGTTTCCAGCAGCAGCCTCGCTTCAAAAGCTAGTCTGGCCACCGTGGATGGCAACTGCTTTGTTTGGGCTTCAGTCTGGCAACTGTGGGTAAGATGGCCGCGCCCAGAGGCCGTTCTTGCAAGCGCCTATAAAACTATTTCACAAGGGGGCCGCCATCTTGAAATATCGTCACTTCCACTATGAGCGAAAACATATTGCTTTGCCGTCGCCACCGCGTGCACGCCAATAAGCGTAACCGTCACCCATTCTCGTTCAGCCTCCCCTTTATCTTTTTACTATATGCAGGTTTAAATGTTCTATTATTTTTCGTCGGCCATACCGGATATGCCTACCAGGTGGCTGGGGACAACAGTAAGCGAATGACGCCAGTTAGAGAAAAAAGGGAAAGGGCTACCGGCGCTTTCCTCCTTGCTGGTGTGTTAGGAAGGAGTGGAAGACCCGGATGAACGCCTTGGACGCGTGTGTTTCTCCAAGTTCGCTTGTTTTTCTTCGCGGTTTCTTCTATTCTCTGATTTTCAGATATAATTGGAGCTATAGCGGATTTAATAACGACAGTCCCCTGGTCATCGCGAAACACCATTGTTCGGTAATAGGCTGTACGAATAGCAACCGAAAGCGCAAAATATTAACGGTGGACATCTGTATCGCGCACGGGAAACGACAAGGCAGCTGCGGCTGAAATATGTCTCCAAACTCCATCGCTTTTCAAATGACTGAAGCCCTGCGCGAATAACAGTTTGATCATCCGCGGCCCGATCCGCATCCGCAGATTGTATCCGCACCAGAATAACATCCGTAATGTTCTTAAATTATTGTATCCGCATCCATTCCGCATCCGCATACTTTGCATCCGTATTCGAATTGCATCCGCTAAATTCGGAGCCCCCCGCCCACCCGCAATCTCCGCATTCACGTTATGTTATGAAACCAAGCGTGGATCAAGAAAAGAAGCTTCTCGGTGGTACCTTATAAGTCGTTCGCTTATTTTTGTACAAAGAACTCTTCGAGTCAGAATACCGTAAAAGTCATTTTATCGTATTCTGTTTTACCGTACTTATATTACAAGCGATCGTTCTTCCAGAGACACTTCGCGTCGCTGGAAAGGTTATCGCAGTTACGAGATCGCCCTGGGAGTCTTCGACATTCTGCCCAAAAAATGTGCTTAAAAAAATTGTAATTTTTCTTTTGCTTTTTGTTTTGTAACACCCACTCCAAACGGACGCGTATATATTTTTATATCCTATCCATTAAAATTAATAAAAGACAGACTCATAACATTGTGTCATTTTATGGCTGCAGAACCCAGGGATTCTGGGTTCGAACCCCGCCCCTGCCCATTTCGATCTGGATGAGCATCGTATACCGGCGTGCGGTCGTGTATCACTACTGCGTGGTGCAGGTTTAAAGGCTCCAGGCTAGCGGTTGTACTGCATTGGCTAAATCGCTCATCTACAGCTTGGAGACGCGTCGCCCGTTGAGGCAGACTATGTTTTAGGCTGTATGAACATACACACAACCCAATTTTTTTTTTGCCATTTTATGTGGCTTAAACAATAAAAAAGTGGGAGAGGAAAGGGGGTCACTCACTACACCGAAGTATTCGTTTATACATGCGTGGTAAGAGTCGACGTGAGTACACCACTGGGAAAATGTGACAGTATTCAATAACGGCAACACCTTCTATTGGATTCAGTTTTAAACACGACCCCGTAAGTGCGCGCTCCGAGCCACATACTTAGCAGCAACTTGTCAATTATTGAGAGAAGAAACGCATGTACACACACAGACCGAGTTTCACTTGTCGATGAGACTTTCACTTTCTTGTAACTTGCACTTATTAACATATATCTTTT
Organism: Ixodes ricinus; assembly: GCA_037355805.1. Lineage (NCBI taxonomy): Eukaryota > Metazoa > Arthropoda > Arachnida > Ixodida > Ixodidae > Ixodes > Ixodes ricinus. Next base: position 44,562 of record JAZHYW010019774.1, on the reverse strand, counting down.
GTTTGTTTTTTCTTGCCAAACAAGAACACGCTTTCCCAAAACAATTGAATGATGTCCCTGAATTTTTTTTTCTTTTTTTAGAGACATTTTTTGGTGAGATAGAACGCTCTAACGCGATATTTCATGAGAATCACGTTTTTCTTTGCCTTAAAAGGTATAAAAGCGCCGAAAACAACAAGGACGAAGACGGAGTAAGACAATTTAAAGGTAATTTGCTCCCGCGGAATAATCGATGATGCACTTCCCCTACTCCGTTGCACTCAATCACACCACTCAATGTAGATCCGCGGACCCGCGGATATCCGCATCCGATCCGCAATCCACCAACTCTGAATCATTTTTCTCCGGATCCGCCAGTGTACTGCGAATATCCGCGGATGATCCGCGTGTAGTCCGATGATACGCAGGGCTCTACAAATGAGCAAGACTTCCGGCGGCAGTGGGTATCCAAAGCGAAAAGCCTCTTCCCCCACGCCATCCTCTCGAGGTGCTCGCAAGCTGGGTGCAAGTTTTCTTGTGAGAATCGGTGTTTCGGCTTGCAACTTTTTCGATTGCTTGCTAAAACGTCGATTCGCTTAAACGTCGCGCTGTTCGCTTAAACGTCATTCGAGCCAATCGCTCCAGCCAAATGGCTCGCAAATTCTTACCTGTGTATAGGTACCTCCTCGGTATCGAAACCATGGTCGGAATCACCGGTTCACAGAGCAGCGGGGCCGCTTTTACGACAGTTGTTTGCTGAAAATTACGTCGGTTGAGGAGATGTTCCACTAAACACCTCTGTGAACCCAAAACCACTCGCACTCATAAAAACTGACGAGCTCAACGAGCTTCGCTTGTTCGGCACTCCGCCGACGCCGGCAGCCGTGTTTGTTAACGTTTCAAACCAAAGCGGGAGAAGCAATCTCAGAATACACTTGAAAACGATAATAAATCTGTCTTGATTATATGCTTATCAAACATTAAAAAAGATTCGATTAAAATACTATTACGGAACGGAGATACAAATTTACAACCAACCTTTCACACGTCAATCATCTCTCCAGCCAATGAGAGATGTGAGCACCTGGTAAGCACAGGGCGGGGCTTAGCGGGCAGGCTGCGACCTTTACCCACCTTGTGCACCGAAATTGCGTCTAGAAATGTAAATATTGGTGAAAAAAAAATATTTTTCGTGGTAATTTTTATTTTAAATATACGTGTCCCATCTAAGTTTTTCTAATTTTTTTTTCATTGCAGTTTTTTTTTTTTAAGTTGTCATTAGAAGGATTCATCTGCGCATGTGCCTTTCGCAGTTTCTGACGTCACGGACTTCCCGTGACGTAAGGGTAGACGCATAACGACCGATTTGGGTGTCTGATTCGAGAGTAAACGAACAAGTCTGCAACGCTGACGCCAGGGCATACATTTAATCTACCGCATTGCTTCCATCCCCGTCGCAGTCTCGCGTTTATGGGGGACGCAGCTATAAAGTTTAGCCACACGATATCCCGGACGTTCCGGCATGCAACGAACCGCGTAAACGCGGGTTATTTTCCGCAACTCTGATCGGCGCTACTTGGGGAGCCTTCGATTAAAGAGTGGCATCAACTATTTATAACCTTGGCGGGCGTTTGCAGTGTAATGGCGGACATCTTCCGCGCAGACTAGGGCACAGGTGCGCGTGCGTGCGTTTTAGGGTGGCGAGGAGGATGCCGGGCGGAGATGCTGAACGAAGCCTGGAGACGCTTACAGACGATCAAGTGCGAATCAATCACGTGACCCTAATCGAGCGGTTGGAAACACTCTGAAATCAAGGCACGTTAGTGGCACTTGTGGAGCGCGTCGTGACGACATCGTCTGATCACGGCGAAGTCGGACCACCCGATTAGACTCGCGCACGCGTCCATGATTTCCGAATGTTTCGCGAGTCCTATAAAACCGCGTTTTAATTTTCCTACTTGGCTTTTTTCTTTCTTTTTTCTTTTTACGACATAAACGCGGAAACGATTGCTTTTTTGTTTTCCTCTTACGATGCAAGTTTATTACGGAAGAATCGCCATTAAATGCGCGAGGATTGGAGAGGGGGCGGAGAAACGTAAATTATGAGGTATAATTACTTTCGTCGAAAGCGCGGCCGCCCCATGCAGATGACAGATTGCAGAGTATAATGTTACGCGGATAGTACGTGCTTCGAAACGTCACGGTAATTCAAACATGGCTTTTTTTTTTTTTCTTCTTTTTTTCCATATTTTAATTGTATACGATTACGAATATTTCGTGAAACGGATAGATTTATGTTGATTGAACGCTCCGTAATCCGGAAAACGTATACCTAATAGACATTTTCCCAATCAACCCGACCACCATGGAGAATGCCATTTGTTTTAAGTCTTTGCTTTAGAGCAGTTATTGCTAGGGTGACCAGACGTCCCGTTTTGGCCGGGACAGTCCCGTTTTTGAGGTCCGCTTCTGCCGTCCCGTCTTTTTGTCCCAATAAAGAATCATGTTCCGTTTTCGCAGAAGTGCATAGTTTCGAAATTGGCACCAAGCGAGTTGAAGCAAACCGAAACTCTTTTTGAAGACCAATGAATGGAAGCAGCTGAATTGTGAGTGAGACTTTTCCCTAGGTCCTAGGGCTTAGTGCAATATGGTAACGTCTTGAAATAAGAACAGTTATTTCATTAAATTGTTTCTCCCAATCTCAACTTTTAGCACCCCCCCCCCTCCCCCTCGTCTTTGGAATGTCCCGTTTTCTACCTTGAGGAATATGGTCACCCAAATTATTGCTGTATAGACGCCATCACGTGCAGCGAGTCTAACAATGACTCGCGACGGTCCTTAATTGTCTGGAAAATTTTCTCACCGCCTGCATTTTCGATACTCTTCTTTTCCACTATATGCCACAATCATTTTTACTAGAGCACCTCAGTTGGGAAACTGCCATAGAGCCTGCTTTGAAAAAGTGGCTCTGATCCCTACTCGAGAACCGAGCTAATGGGAATCGCAACACCGCCATTTCTCCCGCAGCGGCCCCTTCAGGACCGCACGGCTGCACATGTTGGTTCAGGCTGAGGGCTCAGGTCGAGTCGCGCGAGCCGAAGTGCTATTTCGCAGTACCTATATAAATTAAGTTTCATGTTTTGACTCGTCGCTAAAGGGCGGCGCTGTTATCGTATCCAATTTGGTCTCGGTGGACGCGAGCGGTACGGGTTTCCAAAGTGAGTTTCCCAACTGAGTGTTTCCGTAACGTTGGCCACAATAGGTAGTCGCCTTCTTCGTTCGTCTGCGCGCTTCCATCTTTGCCCACTGGACTGTGGATGGCCAACATGGCGAGACGTTCCCTTTTGGCTTATTGCGAGGCCCGACGTGGCGTCTAACCCGTTGCTAGCGCCCGATACCATCGAACAAATGACCATGAGCACCTGTAAATGTTGTTTGGCCTCGGCGCTGCGTTGTACACGAAAATGCTGACTTTGCAGGGGCCAATACCGTGGTTACGAAAAGTTTCAAGGAATAAGACGTTTTTATCGAAATACTGAATTTCTTTTTTTAGATGCGGAGCATCTCTTGCTCGGGTCTATGTCCCGCGGCGTCGTAGTCTCCTCCTTCCCTCTCTCCAACAGCTGCGCGTTACTCTCTCCGCTCTCTCTCTCTACCAGCTGCGTGCACTACGCGTGCGTTCGATTGTACTCACACCGCGCGCGCGCGCGCAACTCTCCTCCTCTAGTCTCCTCTCCTTCAAGTGTGAAAAAAAAAAATAAACGGCGAGCGGCGAGCGTTCCAAGTTTCTCTGCCGCGAGCCGCGACGAAGGCTCGCGTAGGGGGTAATGCTAGGGCAGTCGGTGGCGCCATCTCTCGACGTCAGCACGCAACTGACTCTTTCCTCGGAACCAACACGATGCTCCGCATTACCCCATGGTTCCCCTCGGGAAGATGGTGTAATTTTTTTCTTTTAAAATGTGCCACGAGTCTCACACTATCTCGGTCCTCGGGAATATTATGTCTCTTCACTATATAAAAAAAGAAACCGTTTTTTAATTGGTTTGTACGAATTATTGCAAACCAGAATGTCGGACCTAGGAATAAAAAGAGCACGCGTTAGCACGATGTTCTGATTAGTTCAATTAATATTGTATTACTGATGTCTATAATATACCAACATTGCTTGTTGTTAATAGGTTCGAAGCGCTGCACAGTGGCGGATAAGCTAAGAATGCAGTGGCACTAGTAGAGTTTCTAGGATTCCAACATTGGCGGTGTCTTTTGTGTCTGCCATTGTGCAGGGATTCCACAGCTTCCAACAGAGGGCACACTATCCGCAGTTATTCGGCGGAAGTATATATGTTTCTGCTGTTGAGAGGTAGCGAGGGGCGAATATTCCAGAATTAGGGGGTAGGTTTAAAACGCGTTCTGAGAAAGCGCAGGAGATATCAGACACCGCACACGCGTCCACAAGCCCAGTGACTCAACAGTTTTCGCCTGGATGATAAGAGCTGGAAAGCTATAAGAGATCGAGCTACGTATATAAGGGCTACTTTGTCCAGTTTGTTTTCATCAGAGGATCTGTGTTTACACCCTTCACAAGGCCCCTTGAACTGGGTTCTTCACGTCATCTACCTCGATCGAACGCGGTGCACAGATTACCCACGACGACCCCGTCAACCAAACAATGCGTTAGAAAAAAAAAAATATATATATATTTGTTGTTTTAAAGTGTTTATAGTTCTTGACGTAGCCGCTAGGGGCGTGACGGTTGCATCTCTTCCCCAGTAGTGACTGACAAGAAAGGCAGGACGTGCCAAAATCCCCAGCATCTCATTATCACTCCTCGGCCAATCAGGTTGCGGCATTGGCCAATCAGAACACCCAGCAACCAATCACGAAGCAAGAAGCATTAACATCGTAAGCCACGTCCTTCGTTTCTTTAAACTATCAATCACAATAAAGAACGCGTAGAATAAATACGAAAAAAAGGGAGTATCTCTCTTTTGTGTTCCATTTTGGTCATTATGAATAGACAGTATGACCTCGGGCGACCCGCCAGGATAATAACGATCATAAACGGAGGTACAATCACCTCTTAGAAGACGTGTCATACGTGGAAAATGATCGCCGCCGGCGCAACATCTTGGCCGACTAACACACACCGACGACAAAACATCCTGTCTCTCTAATCTATGTAGCGTCTTCTGATAACTGGACTTTCACCTGTTCCGTGCAAATACACTCGCAAAAGGGGTGCGAGGCGTCATTCACTGACTGCTACAGACTAAGCGTAAGTGTACGAGATAAGCGCGAAAAAGAAGATAAAAAAAGGAATACACAGAAATAAAAAAAAACAGAAGCGTGCTAAAGCAATTAGATGAAGAAACGCCAGCCATTCATAAAATCATTTCCGTTTAGTCGCATTCGGAAGTACACGCGAAACGATTTTTTTTTCTCTCTCTCTTTTGCTCGTATTTTTTTGCGTTATCGTTTTTTATCTGATAATTGTTTTAGACAAATTGACGTTCATCTACTTTTTTTCCTTTCGGGGTACTTCCGGGGGAAAAATACAAAGTGAAATAAAGAAGAAGGGAAAAAACAAAGTCAGGCCGTGTGACTTTTTGCGTTCCGCCCCCGGCATGACGCCGAGGGCGGAGCAGGCGCTCTTCGACGAAGTGGCGTCTGCGCCTGCGCGATGCCCACCGCACTCTAAGAGATCTGGAACGTTTACTTTTCCGCAAAGCACTCGATAGAGCCAATCGCCGCCATCTACGTAGGCAGCTCGAGAAATGACAGGGCCTCAACATATGCTTAGACCTAGAAAAGGACAGTCTGCGCCGTAAATCAATCAATCAATCAATGCATTCACGTTTATTATGCTCGAGAAATAGCTGGCAGGCCTTAGGAGGGCTGCACGCACACATATGTTGCGTCAGTGATCATGATGTTTTATGCTCAGTGTGACAGGGCACACCCCAGTTTTTTTAGGTCTAAACATATTTTTACAGTAGATTTGCAGCGATTGGCTCGCCCAAGTGTGACGTCACGGGAGAGGCGGCGCATGCGCGAATGCTTCACTCTTCGACGATCAGTAGCTCCTTCGCTCGCGATGGCACACTACTGTGAGGGGAATTAAGGGGGAATACGCTCTAGTTCGTGAACAGATGAGTCGGTGTGTGTGTGTGTACACCGTGACAGTCTCTTGGTAGGATGTGACGTTTTATTCCAGCTGGGAATTATCAATAAAACACCGAGACAAAAGAAATAAAGAGGGAAATAAATCCAATTGGTGCCGCTTGTCGGGTTGCGCGTACGACCTTTTCTGACGTACTACACTAACGCTTTTTCTTCTTCTTTTTTTTACAAAATGTCTTGCTTGTTTAATTTGGACGCCTAAGTTGCTACTGTTCAAGCTATAGGGCTATACGTGTTGCGACTGTTAACGGCTGTAAACTTAGCGTGTGACGGAACGAAAAGAAAGAAATTCAAAATAGATATACCGGATTTCCCTCTCCAGCACGCGCAACGCAAGAACCTAGGATTGTCGGTATGCGACACAGCGTCACGAGTTGTTTTTGCAAATTGTCTCTATAACCGAGAGTTATTTTTCTTGGTCACCTGAACAAAGTAGAAAAAGAAGAAAAAGAAAGTGTTTAGCTTCGGCTAGCGAAAGTATTTACGCCAAAGCCTCTTTGACGATAGCAAATGTTAGCTTAACATCTGCCTAAAACTTAGAGGTTTGCTAATAAAAAAATAAAGGAGCTTCCTCTTGAACCATTTCTTTTTTTCTTCGTTTTTTTTTTTTTGTCACTGGCGTTTATGCACTGGCGCTTGTCACTGGCGTTTGGCGTTGTCACTGGCGTTTATATTTATGCGATGAGTGTATATCCAATTACCGCCAACTGCAATTTCAAGGTCATTGATACTGGCCACTTATTTATCGAGATAATCTAAGGAATAATAATAAAATTTGCAGTGAGTATTTGCCACCAACTGCGATTTCAAGGTCGTTGATAGCGGGCTCTGAATTCCCGTGATCAAAAAACGAAAGGCGAGAAAAGTTGTTAGATCACTTTTTGTTTTAATTACCTTTCTGTAAACAACTTTCTTTTTTTTTTTTTTTTTCACCTGGTTGTAATGAGATCTCCAACAACCGCGAATCAAGTTGCGTCTTGATTCGTGAATAATCTGGTCACTTCGTACTTTTTCTCAATGATGTAAGAATATATATATATATATATATATATATATATATATATATATATATATATATATATATATATATATATATATATATATATATCAGTGTGTCGAACCGAAAAAAATACGGGTTCGGTTACGGTTCAGGTTCAGGTAAATTTATTTTGTTCCGGTTCAGTTCCGGTTCGATTAATTCGATCCGCGAACCGGTTCGGAAATTATAAATGACAAATTGCAACATCAAAATAACAAAATCAAAATAACATCAAAATAACAACATCAAAATAAAAATAAAAATTGCAACATCACGTTCTAGAAACGTGTTATGAAATGAGCACACAGCAGCATTTAGGATTTACGAGATTGTAGAAAAATAAAATCCCGTGACGCGATTCTTTTTTTTTTTTTTTGCACAGCCTTCCAATTTTTTTTTTTCCGTGCAAGCCGCGACCAGCGCAATACTGGTTCCTATGTCAAGATTCATGGATGCAGCGTTTGTCAAGATTCATGGATGCAGCGTTTATATTCCTAAGACTGAGTGGAGAAGAAAAATATGTAAGCGAGGTGTGTGTCAGTTGACGGCACTTAAAAAACAAATGGCATTGATAGCACATTCATTGTCAACAGCGCGTGGCCGAACCGTTTTGACATGAGCCGGTAACCGTTATTTTTTTTCCGGTTCAGTTCCGGTTCGGGTTCATCGCGATAACAATATAACGGTTCGGGTTCGGGTTCAGTTCCGGAAAAAATACCGGTTCGGTTCCGGTTTTCGGTTCGGTTCGGTTCCGGTTCGACACCCTGATATATATATATATATATATATATATATATATATATATATATATATATATATATATATATATATATATATAATTTTTTCTTGTTACGTTAAACATCTCGATTTTCTGGTGTAATTACAAAGAGCTAACCAGTTCGGGGGAAAAAAACACACACACACACAATGAAAGACGTCCGTTGTTTTTCTAGAGCTTGGAAAAATAAGCTGGGACCAGCAGCGATGTTGTCGGTTGTGCGGAAAACACACGAGTAAAAATCCAAACCTGACCTTTGAAATAATTAACGGTAACGGAACGCTCTGGCAGCGTTCACAAACGGCTTTTCTCGTCTATCTTTGGCGCGAAATGCAGGGAAATTCCAGTACGTGTGCTTTTCCCCCGCGCTTTTGCTCGACGCTGAAACAGCTAATAAAAGAAACGCTTCTCGTTTACGGACTTTTTTTTTAATGTTTACTTTTCGACACATCGAGCCTGGGAAAATCACGTAGTACATATCAAAAAGGTATTCGTGCCATTAACCACCTACGCGGACTTTACGGGACTGAGCAGAAATCCCGCCGTGACTGCGGACGACACGCAGGCACACACACACACGCACACATACACAACAATTTTGTACTTAACAACTAGGAACAGCGTGTGATCAGCGAGTTGTTTCGATTATACAAGCCGTCTTTCTCCAGCGGAAATACCCCCGACAAGAAAACAGCACGCAACACACCGTAGAATGTCAAGATTGGTTTGTGCCGCGTACAATCCAATAATACAAAGAAAGAGAGAAAACAAAATACGCGAAGAGAAAAGAAGGAGTACAAATAACTCGTTTTATCATCCCAATAAGCTTTATGGTAAGCTGCAATTGACTAGGGGAGAAGGGAAATGATCAAGAAACTGCACCCAACGCGCCGAAGTGACGTCAACACGCGACCTTAGCTACAAAACACCAAAATACTCGGAATCCCACTGAGCTGCCAGCGGCAAAATCTCAAGAAAGAAAAAAAAAAGAAGAAAAGTGGCTTGGCTATTGTCCATATTAACCGGTTTACGCCGCCATCTTGGTGTGCACATAAAGCGGACACGGAGAAAAACCTTCACGAGCCGGCTCCAACCGCCACACACATATCGAGAGAGGCCCTTTCTCGAAGTCTAGCGGCAAGAAAGCAAGCCACTTCAAAAGCACGCGCGCGACGCACCGACGCACGATGAACGTGCAATGTCCTCCACCCAGTGACGTAGGTCACGTGGACCCGCCGCGTCGTCGCCCGTGACGTCACGAGCCTCTCCGGAGCATAAATAGCGGAGGAGGGTTGTCCGTGCTCTCTCGTATGTCGGTGTTCTGGCTTCGGCTGCTCTTGCTCCAGTTTAGCCAGCCGCGCGGTCTGTGGCGGCTGTGCGTTGTCGGTGTTATTCGTGTGGTGCGGTGTTGTGTGCTCCTCCCGAGAGGAGAGCTCTCTTTCACGTGAACACCTCGTGTGTGTTTTTTTGCTCCAGCCTTCGCAGGTTTCTCGGCGGGGTTGTGATTGCGCTGCTTGCTGCCAAAGACTGCTAAAAAAGGAAACCGCCGCGATCGGCAAGAACAAGATCTCGGCGCATGCCGTGACAGCGAGATTTCTCGTCGTCTGCTTCGAGCAAACGTGAAGAAACAAGCCGGATCCGTCTGCTTTCTGCGGTCGTCTGCGTTCGGCGATCGTCTGCTACGGGTCTTCCGAGCTTTCCGGGTTGTTTCTCGGTTAGGTGAGTTTCCTATCCGACGCTTTATTTCTGGTTCTTCGTGCTCTATACGCTTAACGCTTCCGCACACGGTCGCTGCACCGTTTGAACGCGTCTTCGTGACGGACCAACAACGGACTCGGGCGAAATCGTATATCCGTGTTTGCGGCGTACCTGGAAACCGCCCCGACGCAGCTGTCTGCTCCGGCCGAGGTTTTTGAGGAACCGGGGCCCGAGCCCTTGGCGCGCTAGCCCTAACCCAGAGAAAGGAGGAACCATTTTGAGTTGGCGCCTTGCGCGAATTTCGTGTGAAACTATTGTGAACGCAAGGCTCGCAACGTTTATCTCTCATTCCCAGGAGAATCGGAGTGGGCGTTAAACAGCACGGCATATCTATCGCTCCCAGCTGTAGCTGCTGTAAGCATAGCGACCTGTCATATCCGCGTCTGTCACGCTCGTATGTTTGCGACCCAGCGTTTCACACTCGCTGACGGTCAAGATGTACCGGTTTATTTTTTTATTGGGACCTAACTCGTATTAAAGTGAAGCAGTAGATCAGGCAATAGGGAGTGATTAAAGAGTATAAAAAGGAGCGAGGGAGCGAAGTCGCACCCTCACCCCCTCGCCACTAATTCGACGCGACCTTGTACGAGTTGGGAGAGTATTGATTTTTTCGGCGTGGGCCACGGCCCCACACATACACTTTTTGATGGCTAGCGGCGGAACAGCGAACGTATGCGGCAAATTGTTGTCCGATTTTCGTGTTCGCGGAGACGCCGCTCCAATGAACGCGACCGAAAAAGAAAAACAACAGCAAAAAAACTCCAAAACATCGAAACCAAAGAAACTCTAGTTCTTTTTCTTTTGCCGTGTGAGGTATGGACTTGCTGAGAGATGTCAATTTTATTGAAATATGACAGTAGTTTTCTTTGTTGCTGCGTGTGTAATCAATAACATACTGTTTTTTTTTTTGTTTTCTTTTTTTTGTTTTTTTTTTGGGGGGGGGAGGGGGGGTTAAAAATAAAATGGAACAAAGCGAATGGGATTCTTTAATGTTGTTTTTGGGACAGAACGATCGAGGAAAACAGAAATGTGTTTCTGTAATTTTACGTTTTCAAACCTGCAATTCAACACACAAAAAAAAAGTATTGCTTTGCTATTTATAATTGAAAGAACGCGCGCGTCTACACCTGGAGCAATTAGTTTCAGTTTATCTTTTTCCCCTATTGGTTGACCACGGACAATCGGAGCGATTGTAGGTTCATGCCGACAGCCAATAAGTTCTCGGCGTTACACGATAATAGCAATAAAGCGAGCATATGAGCTCTTCCCCGGGCAATATTCCGGACCTCTTTAGCTGTACGAAAATGAATTGACTGACTCGGTCAAATAATGTAATGGCCCAAGAGTATCGTTCAGTTGAAGTATCTATTTGTGACACTTATGCACACTATAACTAGGCGGGCAAAAAAAAAGTTTGCGTCAGTAATCTTTGTCCATCCATCCAACGAAAGGTTTGGCCAGATTCAAGCGTATCATTACCATGCTAGCCAATGAGATCACAGGACGCATCATCTAAGCTGGGAATGTTGCACAATCGCTCCGTAAAATCACAAAGAAAAGGGCTACGTTATTTGATTTAATAGCGTATTCATTGCACGCAGAAACAGCTGTCGCATATATGTATGCTACTGACACACACAAGGCAGACGGAAACAACAAAAAACACAAAATGCCGTGCTCGGCGTCGGCTATTAATTCCGAGCTACTCTGTCAAGGTTAGCTCAGCTTCCGCAGTGCTCGAACGTTGTTAAAGCTACTTTCGCGAGCGCGTGGGAATGCAAGAGAAAGCCTCACGTGCTCTCACAGCGGTGTGGTGATGTAACACTGTGGAAGCTACGCTAGCCTTGGCAACGTAACACAAAATAGTTGTTGACGCCGAGTATAGTGCTCCAATAAAAGCTAAAACAAATCAAATAGTTGCAGGTTACAGAAGATATGTCGACAATGAAAGGCCATTGTTTATTTAGTATACCTCAAATTCCCCCCCCCATTTATGGAGTATTTCACGAGGTAATTAGAATATGTAACGACTATGGCTGGATTCGAATTGTTTTGAACACACAAATACAAAACATAAGCACTGCAAAAAAAAAGCAAAAAAGAGTATGGCAAGAACCGATTTAGTTTCGCCGGCTTGAAGAAACGAAATCGTGATTCATTTCAAGCTAAGAGGACAAATTAGCCTCCAAGGTAGCCGCCGCACGCCGCCGCTCATAACCGGTACGCGATATAGATTGTTATCAACAAATTCGCGGCGGTAGATAATATGGGCTGCTAATTTAGCCAGCGACGACTCCGTATAACTCATCGCGGCGAATATGTCATATTACAACTTGTCTGTTAAGTCGTTTCAATTCCGATCACTTTTTTTTCCTCCTTTTCTTCTAGGTTTTTTTTTTTCCCTCTTATTTTTGCTAGATTTTTTTTTTTTCTAAATGGGCTTCAAGCAGTGATCGTAAGCAAAGACAAGCACCGGTGTATAGGTACTGTAAACACCCCAGAAAAAAAGACAAAAAAAATCTCGACGGTTGTTTATATAATTGCCGTTCGCGCCGCTTCTGGGAGTGAGTTATTTTATTCTGACGAGGCCACGGCTCTCAGGGTTCCCCCCGCGGAGTTGCCGTCTTAGAAAGCGTCATTCAACCTTTATTTATTTATTTATTTATTTTTCTCTCGCGTTGCCGGTTTTGTGTTGTTTCGACTTTGTTGCTGCAATGCAGCCGCTCCAGTTTTCCGCGGTAATTTGAGGCGCGCTTTAGGCTAGCTATAGTGGTATCACCGTCGTTAGACATATGTGCCTAATTATTTTGTCAGCGTTTTTGCTCGCTCTGTTCTACACCTACCCAACTCTCCTTCTCTCTCTCTGACGTCACGCCGCCACCGCGAGGGGGCGCCGCCGTCTGCACCGCGCATGTGCAAACGCTTCATCTAACGCGAATCATGGTGTGGGAAAAAAATGAAGGGTGGAAAATGAAAACCAAAATGATTTAAATCAGTCCGGTCTTACTATGACGATTTACATCAAACCTTTCCCGCAAAAATAATAATACAAAACGTGTTTTATTATTTACCGTTCGTGTATCATTTGACGCTTTCGATGTGCGTTTGTGTTGTATTTTCGTCAGTGACGTAACGCGCTATTACGAGTAAATAAGAACGCGAAATAAAGAAACTAACAATAGAAGAAGAATGTCCTATTGTACAAAAATCGGAAGGTTAAAAAAAAAGGCAAATAACCCTTTCGCACGGACTAAAGAAAATATCAAGCTGTTTTTGTTCTACTACGGCGGGGTTTACTCCATAAGTTGCTGTTAATCAATCTGCACTTTAAATTTACAGTAATTATTTCTTCCGTATTGTTTTTAGTGGCGATGGGGGCTAGTTAATTCACAATAACAACTGACCAAAGAGCGCGCAAAAAAAAAAAAAAACATGGACAAAGTAAAACAAGTGCACACAGGAGAAGCGCTTGTCCCGTGTGCACTTCTTTACTTTCTCCGCGTTTCTCGCGCGCGGTGTGCCCGGTTGCTTTTAGTGACTGGACGGATCGACAAATCAATCTGTCACGTTTAAAAGTACATCCAGTGATTAAAGAAAAAAAAACAGTATTTTATAGCTACAGTGATTTAAATCAAAATAATCTGACAAAAATCAAGTAAATACCATTTTTTTAAGCTCTCGGCCACTATAGGCTTTATTATTATTATTATTATTATTATTATTATTATTATTATTATTATTATTTAGCGTAACCTTGAGTTTATTACATGCTTACCGCAAATTTGGGCTCGTTTCTTTTTTTTTTTTTCCCGAAATGGTAGTGATTTTTGTTTATTAAGCCGGAAAATATAAGGCACTAATGTAGTCACTTGACAGGATGTGAGGTAGGGAGGGCGTTTCTGTTTTGTCGTCCGGCCTCCATGCACGCGCTCGTTCTTTGCCTTCCTTCCGCCGTGCTATCCAAGTTACGCAGCTCGCGCCGAAGGCGGGGCAACCGAAAGATCATCCTGTCGCTCTCGCCCTGTCTGTGGTGGCTCTGCGACATTCGCTTCCGGAACTCAGGGACCCGCGGTTCAATCCCCCACCACCCCTACCTCCGTCTCGCTCTGGATATACAGGGTCCGATCGAGAAAAGTAAACCCTACTTTTCGGTCCGCGTAAAATAACTACGCATCGCAGAACGCTCAAACTTCGCCAGAATGTAACCTAGCGGTCCAAGCAAGAAGCAAAGTTTCAGCCCGATCCGATAACTTGATCAAAAGTTATAAGTGATTTTCTGAAAATTTCAATGGGAAAATGGCCGCCGACGGAGTTTTCGAACACATGGAGCTCTATGACACCAGAAACCGAAAACGGGCAAAAAATGGGCTCCATTTTCCCATTGAAATTTTCAGAAAATCACTTATAACTTTTGATTAAGTTATCTGATCGGGCTGAAACCTTGGCATCTTGCTTGGACCGCTAGGGTTACATTCTGGCCGAGTTTGAGCGTCCTGCGATGCGTAGTTTTTTACGCGGGCCGAAAAGCAGGGTTACTTTTCTCGATCGGACCCTGTATATATAAGCACGCGTCGTACCGGCGTGCGGTCGTGTGTATAATCACTGCCGCGCGATGCACGTTTCAAGACCCTGCAGGCTAACGGTCGTATATACATATATACTGCACTGTCTAAATTTCTCGCCCGAGACAGCAGTCACCCCATTGGGGGCTGACTAAAACGCCCCGCTGTCTAAACATACCCACAACACAATTACGTTTTTCGTCGTGTCTGGAAAAATATAGGTTCGGTTCGATAAAGATGGGGAGATTCGTGTGTAGCGAAAACACACACACCTACCTTGACACAAATTACCGCTCAAAGGTGACCTCAGTATACTCTCGAAGAGCTACAGCAGAACGTGCAACTGCCACTGGGCGACGCTGAGTGGACAACGAACGTGTGTCATTAGACTCATTTCTAACGTCCTGACAGACCTTGAAAGCTAGCCGTGTCTTTTTTTCTTTTTGTTACGTTGTCTGGTAATAGTTTTAAGAGCTGTAACCTATACAATATCGTTTTTTAACCACTGTGACCTAGAGCACACACCGTTTCAAAAGGCACTGCTTGATATTCTATATATACTTAGAAACAAATCTAAAGCCCTCGTGGAACTCGGCGTCACCTATATAGTTTGTATACTTTGTCGAGATTAGCCTAACCTCCGCAGTGCTATTCCGGCGCTGTGGAAACTACGCTATAGTTCTGTCCAGGCACGTAGCCAGGATTTTGTTTCGGGGGGAGGCCCGCCCATGACAAAATGTTGTATGAGGGGAGGGGGAAAGGAGGCCCCTGCAAAATGGAAGATTTCGGGAAGCGGGGGGGGGGGCCGGGCCTTATGGGCCACCCCTGGATACGTGCCTGGTTCTGTCAATGTAGCACAAAATAGTTGAAGCCGAGGATCGCCGGCGACTTTAGCGAAGTCGACGAAAGCTGTGGCGGCGGTTTCGCTTGCCAGCCTCCTCGAGTGAATCCGATCTTCACAGCGCCTGGCGGTGGTTCGAAAACACGCGTTGACAGTATCCAATACATCCTAGTACAAGTCACGTGATCGAAGTTCTCTATGTCGACCATTTTTCGTTTTATTTCTGTGATTCCGGCGTTTCGCTATTGTAACTATGGGATAAACAATCTATTTGTTGCCTTCTTTATACAGAATAGAAAATATATGTTATCACACATGTACGCCACGCACGAAAAGTTATAAATATAAAGTAGCTACGTGAAAAAAAAAAAAAGTTCTGTAGCTGCTAACATGTTGTTACCAGCTCCATAAACATGTTGCCACCAGCTGAAGAATCCACAAAAACAACAATGACAACATCGATCAAGTGCGTCATAATACTTCCGAAAGTTCAATTTAGTCTAGCGGATAACCGTTTCGGATGAAATCGTTTAATGACCATTAAAGTCTGAAGGGGATGTACTGGCTAGTTATACAATCAGTATTTTGATTTTATTTTACGAAAATGAAACTTGGCTGCTTCTGCACCACTCTTTTTTATTTTAATTGAAGAATATCATTATTGAAGAAAGTTTTTCTTCTTCTTTTTTTTAAACAAGGAAAACAAGTACCAACGAATCCAGTGACTATAGTTGTACACACGCTTATAAAGTTCATCGAACTACGAAATCACTCCTCTGGCAGTCAATGTATCCCAAGTTCAAATGAAAGCATTGAACGCTAAGAAACGCCTCGACTTACGAAGCGAGCACTCACTCCTTGTAAAGGTATATCCATCTTTCTTTTCTCTTTTGCCCACTCGAAATCGCTTCGCATTTACCAACCGACGCGCCACACCGTGCAACCGCAGACGCGCCCGCAGACGCGTCGTGTTTAGAAAGCACAAGTGCCTATCACATGCCCTGCCGAAGGACGTCAATGTGTGTAAGTGTCACGAGCGCATGACACGCTTGAAGAGCTGTGCCGCCGATAAGGCGACCGATAACCAATATCCAGGTCCGCGGCCAAACGGTTTTTGTTCGTCAGAACTCTTTTTTTTATCCCATCCGGACCGATTTGGATTGTCCCGTCCCTTTCTGGGAATGCTCTGATATCTCCTGTCAACACAAAGAAGGGGGCTGTTGGGTTCACGTGACGACGCAGTACCGAAATGTTTACCTGAGCCTTACGTAAGCATCGACACGAGGAATATTTTTCTTTTTTTTGCCTCGAGTGGAGTTTGCGGATGTCTGGCGGCGGTATCGGCGACGGCACACACACACCCTCGCGAAGCGTCCGTCCTTGCGTTCGATGTAAATGTGTACACACCACTATGCGTGGTGCGTATATACATCTCGACGTCCTCGAAAGCCGCACTCCACCACGAGCACCACTTCATATCCGGCTCAGATTGGCGACGTGCGACGTACTACGGGACGAGCATGGATGATGATGTGAAGGGGATACTTCTCGCTTCACAAGTTTGCTCTACACTTTCAAGAAATTTAGTTCGTCCCATACCTTCCCCTAATGCACTTGGGCTGATAATGTGACATAAGGAAAAAATCTGTTTACACATAAGGACATCAGAAAACTGTTCTCCTAAACTTCGTTATTATTTTTTCCCTTCTTGTAAACAGCACAGTGAACGTGCTCTTTGAGGTACAGCTATATGTACCACATAACGTCTGTGTGTAGACCAACGCACTGTTTACAAACAAGGCATGCGCTACGTTTCTCAGTTGCCAGTAAATACAGTGTGTTCAGACTCGTCGCTGAAATTATATTTCTATCCTAGAGACGGAACAACTTGTTTGTTTTTTCTGTTAAGGCTACCAAATCAACAGTAAAGGAGTTTCTGTAGCTAGTGGACGTGAAATACAATGGCAATACTCCGAAACTGATGGGAAGTAAGCAGCTTCTGGTCGTCTGCTAGAACCAAGGAAATTGCTAGAACATACAAGCGGGCGACTATCGTCTGCTTACGATCTAACTTCCGGTTGGCCTGCTACGCAATTTCCGGAACGCTTGTTTTTTCTCTGTCATTCCTGGCCGTAATAAAGAAGTAGGTCTGTACATGTGTACCGAGTAAGTCCTCGTCGGAAGTAAACATATCACTGCTGAGTATTTAATCACGATGTTAACTTCGAAAGAAGCGCCTCATATCGCGACATTCTCACGTAAAATGTTTCTAAACCGAAAGCAAGCCCCGGCAGAATCCGCTCGTCGTCCGCTTGTTCGCGGTAGCAGGCAGCGTGTGTCGTCTGCAGTCGATCTTGGTCTGCTACCGCAGCACGCGGCGATAGCAGGCGGCATGCAGGCAAGCTGGTTAAGAACTGACATTTTTAACCCCGGAGAGGCTGGAGAGTGATGAAACCGAAGGGCCGGACAACACGAATATCCATCAAGTTTGGATTTGGAGATTCGCGCTGTCCTGTCCAGTCCCTCTGTTTCCCCCTCGCCAAGGTTAACAATGCCAATAAACGGGGTGTTGTCTGCTTGTTCGCGGTAGCTGCGGTGGTGGTAGCAGACGGCGCGTCGTCTGCTACCGCGAGCTGCGGTAGCAGATGGCGTGTCGTCTGCAATCGGTCTCCATCTTCCGGTTCGTCTGCTACTTGGGGACGCGTGCGAACGCCGCGAACTCACCGGCGCAATGTTTCTCCCGAGAGGAGAATCCCGTTTTTGTCCGTTTTGTTTGTTTTTATGTTTCGTGCCGCTTTACCGCTTTCTCGCGTCCTGACAAAGGTCGTTTTCCTTCTCCTCGGCGCGGCCGCGTGACCTCCAAGCTGCCAAACTCGTACTCGACAACAATAAACCAAAAACACACGCACACGAAAAGGGAGACGCTTTCCTTCTTTCAGCAGAGGAACCAGTTTGCGTTGTTATAAACGCGTTATAGTTTTTGCCTTTTGTTTTTGTTTCGTTTTCTCTCTCTCTCTCTCTCTCCCTCTCTCTTTCTTGCTTCCTTTCAAGTATCCCAATTTATTTATTTATTTATATATATATTTTTTTTTCGATGGAGCACTCCTTTTCAACGTTAGCACAACTTCCGGGGAAGAGACGATGGATCCTCGGATATTTATACCGGAAGAATGTTTTATTCATCGCGCTTTTTGTTTGTGTGTGCGTGCCCTCCACGAGGGACGAAGTGCGAGTTGTTTGAAGACGCGACGGTATGCAAGGAACCGTCCGTCCTTCGCGAAAAAGGCCGTCGCGAGGCTAACTCGTCGTCTCATCTACACAATAATAACGGCATCAGCGGCAACAACAATATTGTTGCCATTGTTTAATATATATATATATATATATACATATATGTATTTTTTTTTTGCGGGATTTACAATTTTGGTATTTTATCTTCTCAGGCAGCTTTGCTTGAAATGCGAGATAAATTCGCGCATCAACAGCCAACACTGAGGTGATCGCTCGCCATCTTTGATTTTTGTGAGTGACGTTATCTATGCAGATCGAAACTCTACGAATCTGCTGCTGTTGTCTTTTACTCTATTTTGGCACGAAAATATAATAAACAGATGCCCACAAGCTACGACTTCAGAGTAACGATTCCTGAGCCACCTTGGTGCATAAAAATGATGAAAGTTGTTCGAAGCTTTAACTGAAGCCACATGAAACACTTTTCCGTCCTTTAGACGTGTTAAAACACTCCACGACACAGAGCGACACGACCTTGGGTACTTTTTCTTGACAC
Source organism: Ixodes ricinus (assembly GCA_037355805.1). NCBI lineage: Eukaryota > Metazoa > Arthropoda > Arachnida > Ixodida > Ixodidae > Ixodes > Ixodes ricinus. The sequence goes on along the minus strand of JAZHYW010019774.1, from coordinate 25,638 downwards.
CGTGGGTCCATGGGCACGTGGTGCACGCCGCCATATTTTATCCTTTGTCAGGTAGGAAGCAGGCGTGTGAAAGAGCCGTCGGTACGAGGAAAAAGATCCAAGCTGAGGTCGACCATGAGACAAGGGAAGGGAGCGAAGCCGATCTCTGTCCCGGCGCAATTTGATCGGAGACCTGTCGCCGGTGGTCTTGAAACGCAAAGGGAGAGGGGGGGGGGGGGCGAGAGCGTGGTCCCGTTTAGCGGTTTCCTTGACGCGGGCATCATCGGCAGCCAGCACTTGGTCGTTGGGCCAGTTCAAGGTCCTGTGCACTGCGGAGAGAGAAAAAACGCCGGCGTCTGCCTGCGGGCACTGACCGAAAATGGCGCCGCTCCGCGCGTAGCAGACGACGCGCCCCCTTGGTGGGCGCCAGTTTTCGTGCAGTGACTACAGGTTGTTCTTGCCGTGACAGATTGCCCCCATTGGTGGGCGCCATTTTTACCGCTGCACCTAAGGTTGTCCTTACCGGCGTTACGGTGTACTAGAAGTATGGTGCGTGCATGGACTGCCACACTGGAGAGCGACCTGCGGCAGAACGGGCGCCTGCCACATACACGACAGCTGTTGGAACGCCGCCAGGATCGCGACCGGCGACAGCATGACACTTATATGACGTCATCAGGTGTGAAATCGAGGCACCACTTTTTTGGACGCAGTAAACACAGCGGCCGGAGACGCGTTTCAGGCACCGTACTACCGGCGTCCGCCCGCGGGCACTGACCGAAAATGGCGCCGCTCCGCGCGAAGCAGACGACGCGCCCGCTTGGTGGGCGCCATTTTTCGTGCGGTGAGGACGGGTCGTTCTTACCGTGACGGCGTCTCAGAATTCTCCGACTTTTTGTTTCCTCCGGTATGTCCTAACGATATGGACTCACGAATACACGTTTTGAAGGTGACTGATGAAAAAAAAAAAAAAAAAGAGCATTTATTTTTTTAAGGATGAAAATGGTCAGGGTTTTTTTGTTTTTTCTTAGCTTGTCCCGCCTCAGCGCGAGCTTCCCACGTTCGATCATGCTTCTCGGGAGCCTCGAGCGTGCACTCGATCGCTGCCGAAGCACGGCGGAAAACAACGAGCCACTGCCATTTTCAGCCAGCACATGCCCGTTGCCTTCCGCCGTGCTTATGCATGCGACTGCACGCTCGAAGCTCACGTCGTCGAAGGCAGAACGTTCCCTGCTGGTGGTGGGACAACTCGGGACCTCCCTGCCTTTCTTGTCCTGTCCGTGACCTGGTACACTGTTCCGATAACTCCGATAAATACACCACGATGTTTCGCCGCTACCTTTGCGCGTGCATCGTATCGTTAGCGAGTATCGTCATCGGAGCGCAAAACCGATCTACTAAACCTTCCTAATAATGATGCCGATGGTGAGCCGTTCTGAATGGTGACCTGACCTCGTGCGAGTCGAAAGAGAAGCAGACACAAGAAAAGTCCTCCGCGTTGTCCATCAGCGAACTGAGAAACTGCACTGAGATGGACGTGGAACGCCTCCTTTGACCTGGGACAGCTTCGAACTATAAAAATGTATCTAATCATAGCCTCCTCTATACTGACAAAGCCTGGCAGATCGCCGACGAGAAGCGGCCGCCGAAATTGAAAAAAGGTAGAGCGGCAGAGAACGGATGAGAGGAGAGCCACGTGACTGGCGCCCCGCTGCGGCGAGACGCCGAAACACACTTCTCCCGAGCGAACGAGTGTGTTTCGGTCCTCGCCGCTGCAAAAGCTGTGCGCTGACGTCCAGGTTCCCCGAGAAATGCTCGGTGCTACCCTCGCGCTCCAAATCTGCGATTGAGCACTCTATGGCTCCGTCGTCGAACTGCCAGGTTTTGTGAGTATAGAGGAGGCTCTGACCTAATAGATCAGTGAGTTGAAAGGGTTCTAATAATAATCGGTGTTGAAGTTGAGCCTCTTTTCGTTGAAAATTTCGGACGCGTGTTGCCTTGTTTTCACAATACATTGAAATTACCATTTATTCGTGGTGTTTTTTTTATTATTATTATTTTATTGGACGACGCATTTAAAGTACGGGAGTAGAAGAGATCCTTCGCAGGCGGTAGCTTCGTCGGTGTCGACACGGTTCGTTGAGGTAGCACGTCCGCCTGCAAATCGACACTATCCCTCCCTCCCCCCCCCCCTTCTCTTCCCCGTTTTTTTTTTATTATATATATTATTGTAATATATTTTTTTCTCATCGTGCGGGGCACACACGACAATAGGCGGACGTAGCCCTGGCAACACGGATGTTACGAAACTAGACACAAAAAAAGGATGTGCGGAAGGTTTTGTCTCATTAGTTTTTGTGTGCGTTTTTGTGCTCTTTTAATTTTCTTTTTGTTTCTTTTCCAAGCACGGGACGAGACCGAACTATCAATACAAAAATCGCAAAATACAAAAAAAACATACAAAAAAAAAGACTAACAAAATGGCGGTACGTTGAGCGGTTTTGAATCCTGCTGTCGCATGATCTTTTCCTTCTTTTTTTTTTCGCGCGCTTTTTTGTGTTGCAGTTTTATCGCGTTTTTTGCTTGTTCGTGCTGTGTGTATCCGTGCGCGACCGTTTTTTTTTTTGTATTGCGTGCAGCCGTGCAGCAGATACGTTTATAAAAAAGACCGCGCGACACTGTTAACGCAAACACAACTTCGGCGTTTTTTTCTCTTCACATTTTATTGTAAATCAAAATCTGCCGCCTAGGTTAGACCCTTCAAGGAGAGTGCAGGGATTGGTGTTCCACGCGCCGCACGTGCTGGCCTCAAAACAAATTGCATATGGCACGCGCATTCGTCGGCGCTTTATTTTGGTTTGGCGCGTGGAACACTAATCCCTGCATTCTCCTTGATGCTTGGGTAATACAGCAATGGGTCTATGAGCACTTTCCAGCACGAGTCTTTCAGTAGCACCGAGAGAATTACAGAGAAATCCGGCGGGTTCGCGCCAACAGTGACGTTAAAAAAGAAGAAAAAAAGTTTGTGTGTTTACTTTCCCGCAGAACACGGAGACCAGCCAATCACGGCGAACGATAAGAAGGATATCAGCGAATGACGAAGTTCGCTATACAGCATTGTCCTGCTAAATGTCCTGCTCGCATCGCTTTTTTTTTTTTCTGGCATTCGTTAGGAGTTTTTTTTTTTTTGCTCTCCTTAATTTGCTGTCTCCGTCTTCTGCATGTAAGTAATAATAAGTAATAATAATAATAATAGTAATAATAATAAATATTTTGTAATTTTCTTATTTCCTTTTTATGGGAAAAAGGGGTTCTTGCGCGTGCGCAGTAGTCACATTTCATTATTTTTAATTTTTAAAAGAATGCCGTTTCTATTGTTTCTATGGCGTGTCGCACGCTCGGGTGTTGACGCCGTTGATTAGGACGATAATTATACTTGGCTGGCGCCCGCCAACTTGTACGCGACAAGAGCGCCGGTAATCAACAAGGCCAAAGAAGAACAAACATAAAGAATAAAAGAAGCGAATTCTCTGGACTTACAAAGGGTCCAATTAAGCGCTTTTGAAAGTGCGCCACATGTTTCGCTAAATTTGTGAAGCGAAATGAAGCCCTCGACTTCCAAGAACTACAAAAAGAAAAAAAGAAGAGAAAGCTTTGTTGTCCCTGCCGGGCGACCAGGGCATGCATATGTTATTTTAGGGACGATTGTACACGGATGGAAGTTTTCTTCAGCTGTTTAGAGATTATAGTGCAACAGACCGTTTACAAACAGGTCCGCGTTTGCCCACAAACAAGATCCACTCACGTGTAAGTAACGTCCATGCGCCACCTTAGCGCCACCTCAACATCAGCGCCACTCTAACAGCGTGACGAAAAAAGCAAGAGTTTGTTTCGTACATTAATTTATGTTGCACACCTAAGTGGCTTTTTTTTCTTTTTTCTTTCTTTTTTTGAGATCGCATCACTGATATCCGTCTAAAAATTGAGTGATATTTCATTATTAATCTGCCTGGCATAAACAGTCGCTTTGTTACGTGATGTTATTAACTAATCGGCTGGAGTTTTATGCAGCTGTTAATAGTATCGTCATGGGACGTTTCTCAGTAGAGACGAAATCCTATTACGAGTATATTTTAGCATCTTTGCGGGGAAAAACATATTACACTCGATTGACTTCCCGAATCTTCCAACAACACGATTTCGGGCTATTCGTACGTCAGTGTTTCATCAGCGTATTATGGCTCTTACGGGACTTGAAAATCAAGCCGCCCATGGAAACACACAAACACACAAACACACACACACACACACACACAAACACACACACAAACACACACACACACACACACACACACACACACACACACACACACACACACACACACACACACACACACACACACACACACACACACACACACACACACACACACGCAGACGCATTTATGTGCAGGACGCAGGGGATCAACCCGCGAAAAATGTCAAAAAGTTTATTTTTAGGGAGTCGAATATTTCACATCTGTGTGAAACCTGGTCGGAACGGCACAACAACATTACAACAACCAACCGTACCCCACCGCGAGATTCAAAGACGAGAGTCCGCGGGAGAGCGTCGCCGAAACCCGGATATGCGCGTGCCGGAGTGGCGGGATGTGTCGAGAACTTCTAGCTCGCTGCGCGCGCTTTAAATTTAGCGCGTGTGGTCGGGCGACTGTTTTTGGTCAAAGCACTCCCGCGTCGTGCTGATAAATAAAGTTCCGGCGTCGCTTGGCGGGGTCGTGCCCGCGGTTTCCCCGTCTCCGCCCAGTGTCTGTTGTTGCCATGGCCGTCCGGATGATCGCGTCAGCTTGGTGGTGTCCCCCGCTGGTCCGGAGGCAGGACTGTCCCTGGCTTCATCTGGTCCTCTGTCTCGTCCTGCTCAACGCAGTGGCCGTTCTCGTCCGTGCATAAGTCCATTTTTGTGTCGGCCTGCCGCATGATTTAGATTGTTGTCCCGTCTCTGTCTTTACGTATATAATTCTTTCTAAACTTAGATGATTTTAGTGTATCCCTCCAACCACTTTTGTTTTCCCCTGCATTCTCGCTGGCGATTTCTTTGCAAGGAAATACGAATTCTAAAGTAACATGCTAAAGGATTTTTACTCGCGCATCAAGGATAATATTTTGTTGTGTCTCGTGTCACAGCAGGAGTCTTGTGTCTCTGCTGTAGATGAGAAATTTCAGTACGACTGCTAGCCTGGCGTCTTCAGGTGTGTCACGCGGCTACATTTGGCTACGTTGCGTCACTTCCGTCCGTGCTCCGTATCCGCGTGCTTCGTACGAAGCACGGCTCGCCGTCGTATCTCGGCGTAACGTATCCGCAAATGGCTACCTCTCGAATGGACCGACTACACTTTGCTTTACCTTAGGTTGAACCGCAGAGAACGCTACGAGCATCACGTGACCCTCGGGCGGAGCAAGCTACCATCCATGGTTTCTCGGCTAGGTGGAGCAAGCTACCGCCCATTGTAAAGTACAGCCATTAGCGTCCATCCTTTCAGCACTAAATTGGCTGGAATGGCTCGTGTGACGTCTGGAGTAGCGCGTGCTGCAGCGAGCTTTCGGATCGCCATTTTATTGGGCACGAAGGAGATTGCTATTTGCAATTGGGAAAATAAGTGGCTGCATGCGGACCGGTCACAGTTCCAACTACCGGGCCAATAACCTCCCGTGAAGTCGCAATAGACGGGCGCATCACAAAGGGCCACTGAAATCTTTTGGGTATACGGCCTTTGGGGGGCTAATTAATTCCATTGACTGAGTTCAGCGTCAAAATTAAAGCTAATTGCCTAGCCCCCCCCCCCCCCACACACACACACACAAACAAAAAAAAGAAATGAGATAAAAGGATTGAGGGTTTGTTGCACTCAGCGTTCGCAAGTAACGTACAGAAATAATTTCGAGCATGTGAGCTTCGATAGCTTTTTACTTTAATTTCGCGGGCTCTATATTTGGCGAATTCCGCGAACCCCTTGGTTTTCCTGGAATATTTCGCGGGAACGAAATTTCACGAATGAGGGTGGCATGCTACGTATTTGTTTCCGTATGAAAATGATATTTGCGTGTTCTATTTTTCGCGATATTATTGAAGTCGCGAAATTTAGGTGCTCGCGAAAATTAAGTCGTTTACAGTATGCTAATTTTAAGAGGCAGTTGGCCTCATTACGTGCAATTATTATTTATTGGCATATAAATACAGAGGTGATAATGATGATGCTCAGTAAAATATGCATCCTTCAAACCGATCGAGCCCCTCTTCTTCCCACCAAAAACAAAGGCATGGAAAACGAAAACAAACTAACAAGCGGACAGCTCCATAAGAAGACTCGGTGCAATCAACGGTGATTGATGAGTCAGCAGATTCCTAGAGGAGGTCATTGCAATGCGACGTTCCCGCCCACACTTGACAGCCACTGTCGCAAGGATGAGCCGCCTTCAAAATAGAGCGCGTTTGTTGTTTATTGCGGGCCGCACAACTGTACTCGCACTAATTATCTTGTCGCTACGCGGACTCGCTAGCTGACACGCTTTTTTAGTGTGTCAACGATGTTGTTGTTGCTGCCCAGCTTTACCATATCGCTTCCCAGATGACGACCCAAATATCATTTCGCCAGCGAAGGCACGTCTTGTCTATCGATGGGACCTTGGCCAGCTTAGGCCAAGCTTCAGTTGCGCCTCCTGCAACCCGCATTTCACCCTCCATCACGCAAAAGGGGTTCGGGCGGTGTAGATTTCTTTGATGATATTTTTTTGTGCGGAAGTTTTATACTGATAATAAGACGCACCCGCGTGCGTGTTGTGGGGATGAAACTGTTAAAAACTAGTTATATGTGTAATATATATATCATACGGCAGAAAACGGACTTGAGACGGTTGTTGGAGTTTTTAAAACATATTATTCGTAAAGTTCGTCGATGTCTGGCCTTTAGTTGTAGGCTGATTTTACCTTTATATATTGTCTGCTTTGTATGTGCCACTTAATTCCTTTTGTAATGTTCATATGACCCGAATGATAGGTAAACGAATAAATAAATAAACAGATACACGTTAAGCGTTATATCTTGACGCCACCTTTGCCGCTATTTGTAGTGGTGGTACAAGAAGCGTCGGCTCAATAAATTGTACTTTTCGAAAGCAGACGACACCACCAAAACGCCATAGCAGACGACACGCGCAAAGCAGACAAACAAATTATATATATCATTAAAGCAGACGACGGTACCAAAATGTCGTAAAAACGGCACGCGCAAATGCGCGCAGACAGAACCGACCTTATATCTTACGAAACAGACAGAGCCGCCAAAATGTCGTAGCAGACGACATGCGCAAAGCAGACGAATGAATATTTTATGAAAGCATACGACGGTACCACCGTGCACGGTACTAAACTGCTGTAGCAGACGACACGTGCAAAGTGGATTCGAACGCTAGTCCGGAGATTCACGCGAATGCGGACGGCAAAAATGCAATATGAGGCGGTAGACGAGAGAACGCATCAACCGACTACGTAACGTAGCGGGCATGTGGCTGCAAAATGCATCTACAGAGAGCGCGCGCCAAAGCAGACGACAAGACGCGGACAATGGTAGCGCGTCCGTTACGACATCCGTGACAGAATGGATACCCTGACCTTGTGCTGGGGCTTTTCCCTTTTGTAGTCGCATGCGTTTTGACTTGGCAACTGCCCGAGTGGGATGTCAGACGCTTTCGCAAGCTGTCCACGCGCGCCCGCTGCTGTTTACAAACAGATGATGTCATGCTAACGGCGCGTGCTCCGGCCTAGCAAAGCATAGGGCAGAACTGCACTCACTCGGTCCTGACTCAACTTTCTGAGAATGCGATGACTGCTCACCTGCGTGTTTTGTCACAAATAACTTGTGTTCCTCTGAAGAAAGGATGCCAGCTTAGAAAAACTGTGTTGCTTTGCTCATTAAAAAAAAGTAGTTTTTATCTTTTAATTACGATCTCATCATGCTTCCAGCTAAAAGCACTGCCGTCCATCTTTTGCTTGAAATCTATTAAGTCTTCTGCCTACTTTGCTTAAATTTTGTGCAGGCAGACGTTTTAGCACCTACATTTTCAAGATAAGCGAAATTTTACAAGAGCTTCATCTGATTTTGTGTGTGTCTGATGGGCCTTTCGTCATGTAGAGTTCTGTTTCTGCCACAGCATTTAAAAACTACACTCCAGTTTTGTGGTGTTGCCATTCGCAAAAAAGGCTATGAATTGTTACTTTAGGATTTTTGATTGCGACTAGTAAAACAGCTATTGGATGTATGCCATGGAGAGACATTTTACCCAGCTTGACAACTACAATTTCACAAGAAACCGTTTTCTTAATTTTATTTCCTTCTGCAACACAGGGTTGTAAGAGACAAATGTTACCCTTCATTTAGAAACTCGTTTAAAAATCTCCAGCATTGTATCTCTTTCCCTACAATTCTGAAACCATCCAGGCCCTACCTATAAGTAGGGTTCCAAGTTTTGGGATAAATCCCAAGAAATCTGAAAAACACTCGCTGGTAAATTTTTCCTCAATTCATATTTATCTGAAAAACTGAATTTCGATCATAACGACAAAATAAAAAGTAAAAAAAGACAGTGTTTTACAAATAAAGTTTATAAGTGCACAAGGTCAGTGGTCCTGAGGAGATGCATATCTTCAGTTTCCTTTGAAATCTCAAACTACTGACAAAAGGGATTTGCCTGTTAGCTCGTCAAGTTTCCTCCAGGACTACGAGTCATGGTACCTAAACTGTTCTTTATTTTGTTCTTGAATTTTTAAAAATTTAGAACACAGTACTTTGAATTTTAGAGAATTGAAACTCTAACAAAAATAAAATCTGATTAACCACGAATTTTCAGCAAAAAATAAATGCAGAAAAACACCCTCCGAATTTCACGACAAAAACATGCAACCCTACCTATAAGCAAAGCTTTTCTTCCTTAATCCCTCCCCTCCTTCCTTTCTCCCCTCTCCCCAATGTCCCGTTTTCTACTCTAAGGATTATGATCATCGCACCCATACTCCCATCACCATTATTAGAGGGCATACCTTTGCAAGTTATGAGGAGAATGATAGCCATGGGTTGCCTTGAGCCCATCCAATCACGTGATGTGTTATGAACTTGCGAGTTCAGGAATCTTCCTGACGTCGTCGTCACTCTCTTTTGACTTAGGTGGTCATGGCACGCGGCGACCAGCCCCGGGAAAAGAAGCGGACTTTCCTGCCGTTCCGCTGGCTCATGTCTCGGTCCAGGGACAAAAAACCTGCCGCGTCGGTCGTGCCCGCCAACGGCAACGGCGCCCCGACCATACCCAAGTCTCACACCTACTCCGGAGGCACGGCGGCGTGCCCCAGGGGTACGCAGCGGTCGCTCAGCGTCTGCGAGATGGGCAACAATGGCAGCACCGGAGGTGACGTGGTGGGCAGTCAGCGCCCTCTCCTGGCGCTGTGCAGACTCTGCCTGGCCATCGTGCCGTCGCCCGCACTCTACAGGGTGGCCGGCTGCGGGTGCTACTTCTGCCTCCAGGTACGGAGAAATGTCAGTCATTTGATAGGCAAAGATAAATGTCTGTCGTTCAACAAGTACAGAGAAATTTCCGTCGTTCGACAGGTACAGGGAAGGGTCCACCATTTGACAAGTATGGCGAAATGTCCGTCACTTGATAAGTACAGAGAAATGTCCGTCGTTTGACAGTTTTTGGTTTCATTGATTGCAAGGGTAGCTAGAGACGCAGCAGGAAAGCTTATTGCAGTGTGATAATGGATGGACATATACTCGAGTCGCTGCATAGACCGGTAGGGGCAGTGAAACTGCCATCATAGAGGCTGGCAGTTGGAGGAAGCGTCCCATTTCATGTCGTGCAGTAAGAAGTTTCACTGAGCACTGCCACTGAATCATACCCGATTGTCGACTCTTTCTCGACATGGCAGCTAACATTTTCCCAAAGGGGTCCTCCATGCATTTGTCCTTTAAATATTGTACACGACAACTGGCGTATGTATTCACGGGGATGCTCTAAAGACTTCACCAGGTTTGTTGTTTAGACAAACCTGGTGAGGTCCTCGCTGCGCATTGCTCTCAGTATACCCATGGCAGCCAAACCGTGGCTCAAAAACGTTCTGCTAGTCGCGGTCGGCTTGCCGTGATTGACTGGCTCTAAGCAGTTCTTTTTCCTACTTACATCTGTTGCATATGTGAAACATTCTAGCATCAGAAATGTTTAACAATACTTTGAGTTTCCAGACACCTACGTTCACGGCACTCTTCATCAGATAGTTTAATGCTTACCATGTGTACACTTGATAGTTGTTCCTAGAATGAAGCAATACTACTGCTAATCGGGCTGATAAACCAGGCGATCTTCCAGAGCCTTCCACACTGTTGAGCTCTTCTCCCTCAGTGCACACAGGTGGTCGAGTTTCTCCTCACCTACCCCTCTCGTCACATGACCAGAGGGGTAACCAATCAGCGTCGAGCACCTCACTCCTCCTCTCCCACCCGTCAACCAATCAGTGCCGAGCCTCGTGGCGACGCTTTTATCCAGGCTTCACTTTTATTTGGGCTTCACGAAATGCCGAACATTTAGCCAAAGAATGTTTCACGTTAATAAATGGTCTGCATAAGTTGAACATACACGAAGAGCTAATTGTTTTCCTTTTCCTCCCACAGTGCACCCAACAGTACCTGACATACAGTATCCGTGAGGGAAACGTGGTTCTCCCGTGTCCCGACGGCAAGTGTCCCAGCGGAGGCACTTTTGACTCATCTGAGGTGAGCAGCGACCTACACAGACTACTTATTAGTTTGCACCATTTGAAGTAATGTTGCATCGTAACAGAGTGTGAATTTTAGTCCCCAAAACTAAATTTTAAAGGCTGAAAGCAAAAACAGCGATAGAATTAGCCGTGCCAGAATAAATCTTGATTGGTTCAGACAAACTTCAAAATGGGGGTCATGTGGCACATTGCGACAGCACGCCTCCACGAGCTTCCGGTTTCTAGGTGTCGAAAAGTATGTTAAAATATTACATTTATATTTAGCTTTTGTTTGGGTGAACTGCAGCTTTAACATACAAAGAAATGGATATGAAACTTTGGTTCAGACGCTTACGTTTTCACAACCGGTGCCGTTCCAGGTTGAAAAACTTGTCGAGAAGGACGTCTTGGAGCTGTACTTGCGTTGCAAGTTGAATAGAGGTGAGTTTGTCTATCTGCAAGTCTCTGACAATCTGGCCTGAGCTTCAGCAAAAAGATATCTTGGCGTAGAAACCAGGATAGCGCCGTCTTTGGCGAAGATGCAGGTTTCTTGTTCCAAGAGGGATTGCATTGTTCCTCGTGCCAAGTTTCCTAGCGAAAGTTACTTCACGGCTGGGCAGCCTGAAACTTGAAAGTTTGATTAATTTGTAATATGTTTTGCATTAGTAGTGTATAAGCATATATCTCCAGAAAGAAACAGGCTTGTATCATCTACATAGATAATAAACTAAGCTTACAATATCGTTAATATAGTCATTAAATAAAATAGGACCTAGGATACTTCTTTGGAATAAACAAGTAAGAACATTTTGGAAGGAGGAAGAATGCCCATCAGTGACAACACACCGTTTTCAGTTATTTATGTATGAATCAAGTAGAGCAAGACGCAGACCGCGGATGCCGTCATGACTTAATTTGTCAAGTAAAAAGTTTTGTGATTCAAGAAATGAAACAATTTTCTAAAATCAATAAACTAACCTAATGTAATAAGTCTTTATTTCTATGTTCTCTAATGCAGCTATTTTTAAAAATAACAAGGCCGCTTCGGTACATATTTATCTTCGTGAATACCGAAATGACTTACCGTTAATCCACAATTGTTTTGCAAAAAAGTGGTCAAGATGAGTAATAATATTATCGGGTGCCCTAGAAGAAATAGGTAAAACGGTTATACCATTACTTATAGTGTGCTTATTGCCACCTTTGTGTATAGCCGAAATCTTTGCCAACTTCATGCTCGCAGAAAATTGGCTAGATGATAATGATAAATTTTATATAGGTACGTGGTCCTCGCTTTCTATGGTCAGTGACCATGGGGAGCGGGGGTTGGTGGAGCGGCGGCATCGGGAAGTAGCTTATTTTGGAGTTCAAATTTTCAAAATTAGCTGGATCAAAAAGAAAAAAAGAGCCAATTATTTTGGGGGCAGTTACAAATTGGCCGCGCCCCAAAATACTGCCGCCCTAGGCAGCTGCCTCCACCCCTGGTCAACATTTCTAACAAAACAGGGGTCAGTATCATTGTAGGCCAGAAATGCACTCATTGCCTTCCGACGTGCCTTGGCTTTTTCCGACATACTTTGGCTTGTTGCTTCTGATGTGCTTTGGCACGACAACTGAAGGATCTCCCTGCCATTCTCATCGTGTCGGCGACCACAGCAGCCTCAACATGCATCCTCGTCATTCTGTGTTATCCTGCGTTAGGTTTTACAAAGCGCGACTTTCGAGAGTGTGGTCGACGGACATTTTTCCGTGAAGGCACGACGAAACCTGACCCCAGCGTCCTGTGTCCTTTGCAGACGTGGAACTCGACCCCTATCAGACCTGGTGCCCGAGCCCCGGTTGCGAGAGTATCTGCAGCGTCATGCCTGCTCCTAAGAAGTGCCAGGCTTCACCCGTGCACTGCTCCAAGGTGAGCATTTGGCACTCGTCGACTCTGGCCATCTACCACCGTAGTGGAATACCGCACATCCACCCATTCCATACTAAGCGCCCATTCCCAAATTTGTAAGATCTGAGAAAATATGCACAGTACATTGATATGTAAAATTGATGAGCGGACAAGCGCACATCCCCCATTTTTCCACGTTTATCTCTCAGTTTTGAGTGGGTGCTTGCCCGGTATTTTACGATATATACGACGTCTCTGCTATTTCTGACCAAGCTCATGTTAAAGGGGCCCTGCAATCATATTGCAAAAGTCTACCTTTTTGGGGTTGCCACGGTCCCTTGGGGTCTCGTAGCCAGCGGGCTACGGATGTGCACTAAGTATCAGTGCGTCATATTTTAACGGATCGATATTGGAAGCCTCCTACTAACAGGGTGACTCGCGGACAGGCAGCGCGCAAATGTGACGATCTTAGGTCCTGGGTTTACTACTGGTCAGCAGCCGCAAAAGCTGTGTCTTTTTAATCGAGATACAAAATACTAAGTGTCGCGAACCAGTTTCAAATATGTCTGAAAGTAGTTTAATTGTTCAATATTTTAGATCAGAAAAGAAACAAATGCAGTTTATAAAGTACGTAAACAAGAAATGACCCGTCGACATACCCGCCACCAAATCAGCGGAAAAAGCGCCGCATATTAGAAAGGGCTAGTGGGATAGGCGCCGATGAACGGCGAGCGTAGAAGGTCCCGGAGCGTGCAAAGGCACATTTGGCGGTATGGCAGCGCAAAGTGGCTCTCGTCCGGGTTTTAAGTTTCGGTTTGCTGTCAGAGCGCATCTCGAGCCCAGTCGTGCATCAGCGCTCGCAGAGGATAAGCGCTAACCAACCTTCATGCGGCGCTGTCATCACGCGGCGCAGAGGCTGGTTGCACCTATCTCTCCACGGGGCGCGGGGCCGCGAGGTGAGATGTCGCTCATAGCTTTAAACCGAAGCTTAAAACCTATCGAATTTGTACGGTTTTTCAGATTGCCGTAAAATGCTTCTGCGTGCCTTCTATCGTTTTAGCAATTTGGTTGATTTTGTGTTTTGATAACGTTGAGCAATTTTCTAATTGAACCATGCCCTTAGAGACCCAATAATAAAAGTTAATCACGCAAAATAATTACCGATATAATTACCTCGGACTTAATACTGTGGTCCCTGGCCCAGGACCCAAAACGACACAAGCCTTTTTTCGTGCGATGTGCCAAGTTTCTTACTATATTTTGGATCAATACTAGAGCCTTATATATCGCTTTGTAATATCTATGCTGGCTGGAATTTCATTGAGGTTGACACTAAAATGGCGTTTTCTAAAAACACAATTTTTGGACTTTATTTGCAAATATTTAGGAGGAATATCTCAGCTTAGAAATATAACTTATTTTGTAACATGTAGCTTAATGTGCAAAGCATACAATGTTAGAGCAAATTCTTCATTATATGTAGGTCTCGGAAAATTTTCAACTGATCTATTGTTTTATTGCTTGGTGGCCACACATTGAGCACTGAACTTGAAAATGTTGTAAATTCATAAATAATGATCCAATCTGAAAAGTACCTCCAACATTGTATTCTTCATACTTCATAATATCGAACCACATTTCAACAATAATTTTTTTGTTGGGCCGTTTTTTTTATATTGTTTCTGCAAACAAAGGCAGTCAAGTTTTTAATCTCCTGATTAAAAAAATACCAGATATTTTATATTGGCACAGAAATCTGAACAAGCTTGTGCAGTTTAATTGGAAAAAGTAAGGGAAAAAGCTCCAAAACCAGTGTTTCCCCTTAAATCCTAACAGACAGTAGATTTCTTTCAAACCATCTGAAAAGAAAGTCGGAATATTGTGGTCTAAGAAGGAAGGATTTTCGAATTGCTAAGGGGCACCTTATGGATACTGATCCGTGGCTGACCGTACCGGACCTTCATGGTTAATCATATATATGATCAGTATGAAAGGTTAACTGCTTGGTTTACATGGTCAAAATAAGCCATCCCAATTGTTTGCATGGGCGAAAGTGCTCCAAAGCTCTTACACTCGTAAAGCATCGCAACATGTTTCTGGAGATACCATGTGGCATACAGTGTCTGTATGTATGCAATTTATTTCAAGCTTATCATTCTAAGATATGACCTGTGGAGTAATTCTTCCCATTAGGGATAAGGTACAAAAGAAGTGACTTATTTCCGCCTTCGGACGTTTTCGTTCCCAGTGCAAGCTGACCTTCTGCTCCTCGTGCAAAGAACGGTGGCACGCGTACCAGTCATGTGACGAGTTCCGCAAGCAGCTGTCCGACGACGAAGCGTGAGTAAAGTCTTGCTTGTAGATACATGTGGATTGTCGCTATTACCTTGAAATCCAGCCAGGTGGCATGTGCCCACACTTAATTCCGGTGGTTCTCCAAAAATTGTTATGCGTGATGGGTGTCAATAAGACTGAAATAGTACACACAAACAAGTTGCCGAACACACCGAAACTGTGTGTTCCTCAATCCGCAGCTTTATAGTCGGACAAGAAGGATGCAAAAGCTTTCCTTGCCATTAACCCTTTCACTGCCACTCCCGAGATAACTCGGGACACCACCCACGCACACCCCTGCTACTCCCGAGTATACTCGTGTTGCCTTTTAAACTCACTCCCTGCCACTCCCGAGACAACTCGTGCGAACAAAAATAATGCGGGCATGTTGCGCCATTTATGGAGAGGCCACCTAAACACATGTAACGTGTAGGTTAAATTTTAGACAACAGATGGAGCACATGTTTCTACATCCGCGTTGCTTCGTCGTTTTCTCAGCAGCCCGGCACAGCGCCGGCATGGCGACTAAGCGTGCCACGTGCGTCCGCGCTTTGACGGACGAGGAAATTCAGGAACTGTTGATGAATTCTGAATAAATATATTTACATGTCCTGCAGAGCATCGTAGTGCATTACTAGCATAAAATTTTCACTGAAACAACCTGCGAAAAAAACCCGGCAGTGAAAGGGTTGAAGGCCAGCCTGCAGAATCGGTCTCTGCGACCCGAATCCCCGTGCCGAATTCTATGCAGCTGCTAAAGCCAAAAGTAGTAGGTAGGCTTTTTTTTTTTTGCTTACAATATACGTTTCATGACAACGCAAGACTGAGAAAAACTGCGTCCAAGATGAGAGACGGTACTAAATAAAGTCTTAGACTTCTGTGTTGTCCATCCTTCACCCTATAAGTTCCCTCACTCGTGGGTCTGTATAATCAGATTATACACACTCGCCTGCCGTTTTACAGGCACTCTATGGGCAGTCTCAGTTTGAGCTGCAAATAGAAGCCCACAAAAAGTGCCGGGACACAACATTTGTTGCCATTTTGTCTCTCTACCTCTTTCCTTTTCGGTAACGAGTGTTTCTTTCGGCTCACAGTCCAGGACTGCCCGGCGAGGAGTGCGGCCTGATCAAGCGCTGCCCGCACTGCCGGGTTCCCATCGAGCGTGACGAAGGCTGCGCCCAGATGATGTGCAAGCGCTGCAGTCATGTCTTCTGCTGGTACTGCCTTGCCTCCCTGGACGTAAGTGCCACAGTTCTATGGTTGTTGATGTATTTCGGAGTACTGCCGGGCCGGTTAAAAGGGAGCTGCGGCGAAACTTGGATATAGTCTCCGATTTGCCTCAAAATCAGTTCATCACATAAATAGACAGCTCTGATCTAGGCATAAAAAAAAAAAACGTACAAGTGAAAAGAATTAATTTTTTGGCAGTTATTGTGCTTTTAGCTTTGTTTTTTTACCGTTTACGCAAGCTGAAACCACAGTGTAAGAACACTATGGTATAGAGCAGTCGTCTCAAACTCGTGGGAGTGTGGGTGCCAGATATCCCACACCGGAAAGGTTGAGGGTCAACATAGGATGGAAAGGGGGGGGGGGAGGGAGGAGGAGGAGGAGGAGGAGGAGGAGGAGAGAGAGAGAGAGAGAGAGATACCCTGTGCTCTACGCTATTTGTAAACTCACAGTTTTTGCCAGTGACATTTTTAGATTTGATTAATTGTTTATATTTTGGTTTGTGACCTGATATGGTTACAAGGATTAAAATGGCACCGCCCCGCCAACGTGCTGCCATTTCTAAGAGAACGAGAGCAAGTGCACTGTCGTTCGCGTTGCTCAATTCGCCGAGGAAATAACCAAGCTCAAGACGTTTCTTTTTTTAAATAAAACAAATTAATTTGACACTTCTTGCTTTCCCAACAATTTTAATTTTTATTACAACACTGAACAATACTTGCCTTCTAATGGTTATACTTTTTATGAAGGTGAGGATCCCCAAGCTCAGTAGCTTTATCTTTGGCAGCTGCTCCTGCTGATCATGAGTTTGCGCAGCCTAGATGCATCCTTCAACGAATAGCTCGCACTTGCAGCCTAGTGGCCGGTTGTACATTGCAAAAAGCTGGAAAGCAAAAAATAAAACTAAACAAAGGGCAAATGCACACAGATAACTATAAACTATGTGAATACGTATGTGTAAAGAGCAGGTCACCTTTTCGAGCGAAAATTAATCGACGAGATGAGGTCACTCACTATGGCACATGCCATTTCTATCGCTCGAGACATGGGAACCGGGACTCGTAGGCCGATTGCCTGTATGTTCACATGTGGCCCATGTTTTGAGACCCCTGGTACAAAGTCCAGTGGTATCAACCAAATGATATAATTTCTTTTTTTCTTCTAACCCTTTCTTTTTAGGTTGTTGATTCATCCTCACTATAATAAAGTGTAACAACAACAGCAACGAAGCTAGAGCACTTCTTTCCCTGTTGCTTCTATTTTTGGTTGTTTCAAGATCTTCTCACCCACTCTCGGGTGTTTTAACAAAATGGTGAACTTACACCAGCTCGCCTGCACCCTCATTGTGTTTTCATTAGAGAAGGACATATAGCCGAGCATAGTTATGACTTCCGGAACCGAATCATTATTAGGGTACCACAGCAACTACAGGCACAGAGACTCGAAACTGAATGTGGTTCCTCTGCTTCTTTTTTCTTAGGATGACTTTTTGCTGCGTCACTATGACAAAGGACCCTGCAAGAACAAACTGGGACACTCCAGGGCGTCGGTCGTCTGGCACAGAACTCAGGTGAGCATTTCCTCGAGGGTACCACGACCTTCAAACACCCGCAGTTGCTAGAAAGTGGAGCAAAGCGTAGCTCCACCCGATGGCGTCCTTCGAAGGTCGTGGCAGCGTGGCACTCAGAATTGAGATGCGGCAAAACAAAAAGTATTTTGCTTTGCATTGCTGCCGGAAATTCAGCTTCACCGAGTCACCATCTCAGGTTGGCAGGAGTGGACATAAAACTCAATTTCTCTAGTCTTAGAAAACCACTGAAAAGAAAAAAAATATTTTTTAAACAATCTAGGTAAAACACACATGCCAAGAAATGGAAAAAAAAAAATAATTTTAGTGCAATATTGACAGCGCAACATTTATTTTAAATTCTGCGTGCAAAGTCCATGACGTCACGCAATGGTCATACACTCTTTCCACCCTAGCGAGATGATCATACACTCTCTCCACCTCAACGTGATGGCCAAGCTGATTCACCTCCCCTCCACGCGCCCGAAATGCTGAGAGAAAACAAGTGGAAAGGAGGTGGCTACCGATCTAAATCGCATCTTGCACTGTCAATATTGGTCTAAACTTTTTTTTTTTTCGCAGTAAAGTTTATTTTTTGTATTTGCGTGACTTACTCTGTATAAATTTTTTTTTTTCAGTGGTTTTTTTTTAAGGTGCACACAGCCTCATTTAAAATCTCAACAATGAGAATCGTCACTCTCATATTTTAGTAAATTCCTCCTCCTTTCCTCCCCACCTTGCACAACCATAAAACTACAGTTATATAAAAAAAAAAAAAAAAAAAAAACATTCTATGGCAAAGTTGAAAGACAGCATACTTTGAGCTCCTCTACCATTGGAGCGACAAGTTTTATGGCAGTACAAGTACATATATACCTAATATTACGATGCTAGTGGAAGCTGTTTTGTCAGCGCAGTGGATAGGGTGTTGGCTTACTGAGTGAGAGGTCAGTGGTTCAACTCCTGCCAGAGGACATGGTCTTTGGTAGGAGATGGCTGAATAAGGACATAGAAGATTCATGTAGTTTATTCTGCCTTATGAACAAAAAACCCTGCCCTAGCTTCCGGGACATTGTTTGCAACAGTCGACCTTGTTCCCATGTGGGCAGGAAAAGTGAGTCTGTGGCACCTGCATTAATCAACCCTCAGTCCCTCCAAATGCTTGGGATTGGGGGTCAAGCATGCAGGCACATTGCAGTGAACTAAACACATAATGTCAAACAATTTTATGTGGTTAATTTGTTTAGTGTTTATACAGCCACTATTTAAAATAATGGCTGTATAAGCTGAAAGTGTGACAAGTCTCAACTTTCTTTTTTTGGAAGTTGAGCTTTATTTTAATGCACTATGAATCTTCAGCAGTGATGAGGAAGATTGATAGAAACTGTTCCAAGCAATTCAAGAGCCTCGAGATATAGGCCTGCAGGGTTTTGTTGAGGTCGAGCTTCTTTTTATGCATTCTGAATCGTCAGGTAGTCATCAGAAAGAATGACAGAAAACGTTCTACACAATTCCAAGGTGTGATGGCTGACAGTTTTACGGCTGAAGTGCAATACTCTAGAACAGAACATTGTTATATGCACTGTGCATCTTCTGGTAGTCATCCGAAATAATAGTAAAAATTGTTAATTTAAGTTGACATGGCTGGCCGTGTCGTTACGGCTGAAGGTGCAACGTGGTGTATCTAGAGCCTTAATACTGTTGTCTTCTGCACAGAAAGAGTGATTGAAAATGTTACTGAATCACAAAATTATGGGTCACACTTTAAAACAATTTTAAAAAAACCCTGCAAAGAAAATTATTTTTTTTTTAAATAGTTTAATTGGGATACGAGTGTCAAAAAGTGAATTTCACGCAAAAATAATTTTTTTGAGAGCAATATTGACAGCGAGATTTATTTGAAATTCTGCGCACAAAGTCCATGACGTCGGGGTAATTCCGGAATGACGATCTCGGTCGTGAAGGCGAAGTTGATCCACCTCTCCTCCATGCGACTGAAATGCCAGAGAGAAAACAAGTAAAAAGGAGGTGACCGCCAACTAAATCGCGTCCGCGCCATCAATATTGCTCTAAATATTTTTTTTCTTTTTCGTGTAAAAGTAATTTTTTGAGATGCGTGTCCCAACTTAATTGTTTAAATTTTTTTTTTTTTTTCGGGTTTTGTTTAAGGATTTTGCGAAGGTTTGCAACCTTTCCTCCAACCACTCTTTTTTTTCCATCATTCTCAGGTGGTGGGGATGTTTGCCGGATTCGGGTTCCTGCTCCTCCTGGCCTCGCCGCTGCTTCTCCTTGCAGCGCCATGCCTGCTGTGCTGCCGGTGCCACACCTGCCACCGCTGCCTCGACCCAGAGCCCACAACCCTCTGAACGGGAGTCCAAACCTCACCTTCTCTCAAAGAGGAAACCCTCAAACACTCGTCCGTCCCTGGTCGCTGCTGCGTCGCTTCACCAACTCATTGGCGCAGCCAGCACATCCCTCAAGTGTCATTCGTGAAGCCGGACGCTTTAACCGCAAGAGCGTGGTGACACCGTCTTGCGCGTCGGAGTCACCGAGACGTCCTCAGAGTGTGGTGTGCCACGACGATAGCGTGCGGTCATCTTGTCACCGGTTGGAGTGAATGTGCAAACCCACGACCACCCGCACAGTGGGAGGTGTGTCTATTTATTGCATCGTTTTTGTTAGCCTTTCGCACTTCGTTTGCTTCTGGGTGGTTTTAAGAATGGATGCGTGTGTTCATGCAGGCGCAGTAGTCGGCATAAGCCCGAGAGCTCGGTACTCTGCAAGTGTGCGTCGACTCTAGGTACTACACTGCTGTCCCTGTTTTAGTCTTGACAAGACTCGTAGAGCTGGTCAGTGGCTGTGCAGTTCCGAATGGTGTTGAGATGGTACTCCGTTATTTAGGCTTAAACATCATTCATAGATAGGGCACAGCTGTCAAGTAGCTTCTTGAAGTAAACAAACTCCAAGGAGAAGGAATAGCTCCAAATTTTATCTCCGCCCAGTTGATACATTGTTCAGGAGAACTATGCTTGTTGAGTTTCTGCATTTGTTGGCTCCAAGGGAACTGCATAGTTCCAAGTGTTCCTCCTTCGAGATGACCGTGCCTTATAAGCAAGTTTATGCCAAATTTATTTTACGACACATAATGTCAGATTTATCCAGTCTCTCAATGTACATGTGCACTTTGTGAGTACTTCGGAGCGCATGGGTACCACAAGCAGTCCAAATACAGTGGGAATATGTTTGTTGAGATTATTGCGGGATCTTCCTTCTAAACAGAATGGGCCCTCTTTTAATGGTTACAATGGGCGTTGTTAGCTCGTGAACTTTGGAACATTTAGAGTTTGGAACCAAGTTCGCGATTCTGTTTTCGCACTGATAAGACGGCTTGCTGAGACATAGTTCAAGTTGCCGCAAATGTTTGCCGAGTCATATTACGCAGTTTTAAAGAGGCAGGATACAAAAATTGATCGGGTAGCATGCCCTGTATAAAGTTGTTGCTCATTAGCGCATGCGGCGACGCTGGCATGCCTAGCAGTAGGTCTGTGCATGGTTTTGCGAGTGACTAAATCATGACTTCAGACTGTCCCCCCCCCCCCCATCGTCGGCATGGCTTCTAAAGCCTCCAGTCAACCCTTCATAGTACTAGAACAAATAAGAATACTAAAAAACTAGAATCCTCACTATTTGTTCAGCTTGCTAAAAGCGATAATAGCAGGACGCAAGGGTCTGCTACGTGGAGGCTTCGCGAGTCAGCAGAAACAATTCGGTGCTATGCAGTACTTAGTAAAGCGTTACTTAGCATACTCAATTCAGGTCATAGCATAGATGCAGCATTTATCCTTTCAAATGCAATCCACACACAATTTTATCAAGTGTGGCTAGAGGCTGGGTGTAAAATATCGGCACCTATGGAAAGCGTTGTTGCAGTGTTTTGTCGACACGACTGATGCAATTGCGGAGCATGTGTGCCGTGCGTGTTCGATTGGTCGCAACTCGTAGTTTTCGGCTGCAACCCAAGTTGAACCTCATTCTTTCGGTCATTCAAATCCACTTTATCATCCATCTCACGCAGCGTGCCGTTGACAGAATTGTACAATGTGCAAACGTGGCAGCACTTGCACTTCCCGTGTTCGAGCGATGCCTGTAAATATCCAGAGCACTGTACATAGTAGCCGTGGCATCGAGACTTTGCCACGGACGTTTAGTAGAATCATCAAAATGCTCGGGACTTCACTCTTCACCATGTCCTCTGTGATAGACCCCCCCCCCCTTCCTTTAATTATTCTTTTGTACACGCTTGTTTGTGGAAGTGGGGAATTGAACATAGACCATAGACCGTTCTAAGGACTACTTTGCCTCCGAAACTGCCTATGTTTTTCAGCGTGCTCCTTTGAACAAAGGCTGGAACCCTCGACTTGTTTTGGCTTGATTTTTGTATCCCTATGCAAGGCTAAAGACTAGAAACAAACAAACAAAAAGATCCAGTGGTCATCCTAAGTTTTAGCTGCGCATAAGGGTCGGGCACAGTTGAATTGATGCCAAACGTGCTGGTGCAAGTCACCGCTGAATATTTGCCATCACTCGGCTAAAAGATGTGTACAGCGTGTTCCCCGAAAATAACGTTTGTTGTGGATTTTATTATTGCACAAGCAAACTATGTTTTGCCATAGTTTAATTTTTTCAATTATAACTTTTGAACAAGGCAACAGTCATTTCTGAAGCTTTAGCATCCGGTCTGGACTGCTAGCATCACATTTGGGCAGAGGCTGAGCATTTGGTAATGCAGAATTAAGTTTTGCAGTGAAAACAAAACACTTGGTAATCTTTTCGGGGACACGCGCTGTACAGCAAACAACTCGCTTGGTCCCCGTCATGTTGAAGGCAGCATACATCTCAGCTTGTACAGCATCAAAGTAACATCACGCAGCTCATACCAGCAATGCAGTGCAGCACAGCACAGCACTCGGTGTACGGAGGAGGAAACAAAGAAAAGAAAAAGCCAACGACCAGTTATCAAGTCTCATACCCTAGCAATGATGCCTGTTGAAAACGCTAAACTTCATGCACCCGTGGATTGCAAGAAACGTTGGGCAGTCGGCGTTGGACGCCGATTTGAGAAGCGTTGTTATGGCAAAGGTTTCTAAAGAGTTCCTGAGACAGTGTGAATAAAATCAAACAAGCACATTGGATACTGCACACAATCTAGTCTATCGAACTAGTCTCTTGAGGGACTTGGCAAAAACTTCACGTTGAATAAAATAGTGCTGTCCTCTCTACTCAATGGAGTCCTGTGTTCTTGCAATCATGGTACTCGGTGGACGTTACGGTAACCATGACGTGTCAGAAGAAATTGCCGTAATCATGTTAAAAATGTCCACAATAAAGATGTAGTAAATAAATAGCGAAAGCACACAAAGAAACAAATACAGACCGACTTGTCTTGCAAGGCTGCGCAAAGAATCTTGTGGCCTGCAGAAACAGTAAGTTTTCACTTTGAGCACAATAGCCTGGTTTGTTCATGATTAGATCACATCACGAAGCTCGAATCTCGGTGCATTTTAAGACAAAATGCACGAGTAAGCTACTTTTCTGCGGGGACATCAAGGTAACTAGCTATCACGTTTAAATGAAAATATAAGCAAAGCGAAAGCGATGGCTGTAGCACGGTCGTGCAATGGTGCCGTCGGGTACCTGTGGATGGAGGTGCGACGTAGTTAGTTCTCATAGCCGTCGCAGGTGGTGTCATGGATGCCACCGACGGTCGCCACCGATGCTCGGTGATTTGTGAAGTAGGTAGGTGCGGTGGAACTTTATAAAACCATCCATTACGCATAGCAACTGGATACGCCAAAGTGGGATTTTCATAACGTGAGAAACGTTTGAAAACAAGTCTTTCAAGCAGACAACACGAAGATCCTACCTTCGTCGCATCGTTACTGGCAGGATGCCGAGGGTTCCCTACCTTCTGTCTCCGTGCTGGGCGGCTGACGGGAAAATCCGACTTCCCACTCCTCAAGCTAAGAGGGGAAAGAAGTGTTTTTCCATAGCAGTGACCGACCGCCCACAAGCTTAACTCTCTGCAGTGTCACCTGTAAAGCTATCGCTTCAAAAAGGAAAGATATGTGTTAGTCTCCCAACAAGGGGACAGCTGCATCATCCCACAGGAAAGGTAATCAAAGTCATGTTTGTGACCAGCTGGCAATAGAAAACTGCTTGAAGCGGGAGTTCTAGCATCGGAAAGGATATGGTGGTATGCCGGAGCACAAGTTCGTCTGCTTCTTGCACAGGGGTTGTGATGATTTCAGAACGCAGAGCTTTTATTGGCCGATTGAAAAAAAAATAGTGGGTAGACCTCAAGGTCATTCAGGGGGCTATGTTGCACGTTTTGGACTCCCAGGAGACTAGGGAGAAGGAAGTGACGTAGGTGTGAATGAACGTATCTCAGCAACACCACGCATCGCGGAAACTCACCGTCATCAGCGACTCCACCAATCAACATCCAAAGAGCGTTGTTGACGTCACTTCCTTCTCCCTAGTCTCCTGGGAGTCCAAAACGTGCAACATAGCCCCCCTGGTCTACCCACCATCCTTTCAATTGAAGCCAACCAGAGCTCGGCATCGCTCTAAAGTCACCGCAACTCCTGCGAGAGAGGCAGACGACTTGCCCTCCGCATTATTAGGCTTCCTTTCCTGTCGGCACCCTCTACATTTATGCAGAGGTGCCAAGTCTGTCCTTATAAATTAATTTTCCTTGGAACGAAAAGCGGAGGTTGTTTCAGGATTAGTACACTGCTCTTGAGCGGTCCTATGGATGAAGGTAATTTGCCTGGTTGTAATCGTGCACCAAGATGCTGGCAAACCTTTTGTTGTCACCTCGCCCAGGCAAAGCAGCAACATTGGTAAACACGAGCCGATTTTGGGCTCTGCAATG
Source organism: Ixodes ricinus (assembly GCA_037355805.1). Classification (NCBI taxonomy): domain Eukaryota; kingdom Metazoa; phylum Arthropoda; class Arachnida; order Ixodida; family Ixodidae; genus Ixodes; species Ixodes ricinus. Next base: position 908 of record JAZHYW010019774.1, on the reverse strand, counting down.
CTTACCGTAACAGCGTTGGAACAATGTCCCTTGGATGTTAGGTTTCTGGTTGCAACCATTGATATGGTCCCATGATTTCCAGAGCTTGCTCCATTTAAATTGCTACTGCAAGGTCACCACCTATTGTTGGAAACCAGACACTGGCACACTCTTGGAATGTGCCCAAAGATGCACAATGGCTCCCCACGTGGCTTTTGAAAACTAGCTGTGCAAGCGCAACTTCATACTACGGACATGCAGAAACAAACTGGTTTTAAAGTTTTATCAAAGCCTGCTGCGCTACTCTCGATAAGAGTAAAAAAAGGCAAGCTTGGCCTGCAATGGATCCTGCCACAAACTGAAAGCGTGGGGTGAAACAAACTTCTGCATCACGCAAATCGTATCAAGGAACCAAGGGAGAAGTAGCACCGTCGAGTTGAAGCCAACAGATAGCACCCCTCTGTAAACAGTCTCGAAGGTGGCACTCAATACCGGTAGGGCTTCGTTTCGGTTTTTTTTTTTCATTGAATTCAGGGCCTTTTCCCCATAGGTTGTGCATTTTGGAACATGCATATTGCCCATATATCTGTCTCTGTACCGACAAGGTATTGGTTCTCAAATAGCCTTCCAGAGTTCAGTGCAAGCTGGCCTAGTCAATTCCAGGCTTTTTCTCAATTTTGACGAGAGGCTTGGGATACAATTTTGGCGCAGTCTCCGAAAGATTTTTCGGGCTTCGCAGGGATCTAAAGAACATACAATACAACAGTTCAAAAAATCAGATAATCAAACTGGTCATGAATATACACTGTTTCTATCAAGTAGGTCACTGTTCCTCCTTTAGGTCCGAAATAATTTGGCTGGCAACATAACAAAAATGTGGAACCCTCATTATGGAATACTGATACAAGATTGACAGACAGCAACACAGA
>JAZHYW010019772.1:0-12164 GCA_037355805.1 Ixodes ricinus | reverse complement strand
TATTGCTGAAGTTCATTGTAGTAACTTTAATATGTTCATTGTGAATGGAACCTAAGCGCCTTCGATCGAGTTCCCACAGAGCGCTGCATATTTTCCAGCCAGTGGTAATGCGATATTGGAATTGAGACAACTGAATATAGGTTCAATTTCAATTTGCCAGGAAAGCGGTGTTTTATGGCAGAGTGCAACTCATCTACTACGAGGGCGACAACATGGCAATTTGTTTATTCAGGCCAAGACGCTATCAAAATTGAAGCTGCCGCTTACCAGATTCAGAATCCTCGTTCAATAACGAAGAATTGCATGACGTCCTCTACCTCGCTGCTGCTGACATCAAGAGGTAGTATCTATACAGAGACACTCTTACAGTTTTTCAGATTCATCAAATGAAGTTTTTCAGTTTGTTGCTCACAAACTTCTACAAGCTGACTACTTCTCCTGCACTGCGAGGATCTCATTGTGACAAACGACATCTTCTTTCACCGGAGTTACCGGTAAATTTCTATTCTCTCATTAGCCGAAGTAGACATTAGCGGCAACGGGTAGATTACAACAGTTCAAAGAGTTGGCTGCGAAAGGGAATGCGATAGCGGGATATGCTAGGTGATTGCAAGAAAACAAGGTGGCGGGTGACATTACCAGTGTTGGGAGATTTTAGCTCTTCTAGCACGATCAAGCATATACATAAGGGTCAACTTTTCGTCCATTCGTGGTCAAATTGACCTATCTCTGGTTTTATACTAAGAGAAATGAAGGCTTTAAAGGAATACACCATCATCATTTCAGCATGCCAACTTATTTAAGGAGACATTACCCAGAAAGAAAAAATAGTAAAACATTGATCTTGAAAATCATTATTTACATTCATCTACATCCAGATATTCCCAGAAATTCTCATCTGTTTACATTCGCATAAATAATTTTTTATAAATTATTTTCTGTCCACTGCAGGGTTTGCTGAACACATTTTTCATCACATCATATAAATCTCATTTTAAATACCTATCAGATAATGGCAATGAGGGAAGGCTTCGTTCTTCAATTTCGACTGAGCGCATAGTGAATGCGGAGAAGCAGCCACTTTACAGATACCTTATGAAATGCTGATATCTTTGTCGGAGACACAGAAGACCAAAGTTGACAATTTGCAGAAGAGAAATCGAGAACGACACTTACAAAAATTTTCTGATAGGCTTATTCTAGTATTCTGCTACCCAGTTTAATAAAATCTTGAATATTGCAGTTTTCGACGCTGTAACTGTGAATGCAGCGTTGCTGATATTACGCTCTTCTTCCACTTGGGTGAGATCACGTTTTTTGCAGCAAAATTTAATTAAGAAAACACATTCTTTGAAGATTGGCAAGCACTTTGTCATCTAATTTCGAAGATTCGCTAAACAAGTCTCTGAGTGTTGTCTTGAAACAAAGTAAATAATCTGTGGATTTTTTGAAATATTATTTCTGAGTTAATTATTTATACTTTAATTATTTTATGGAGTTATATTCATTTGCACATTATCTAATTTTCATAACTTTTCTTCTGCTAGTTGTATGTGTGTCATATGCACAGTGTACAGATACATAGTACGCCAAGCCGTTCTAGTATCCTGCAAAATTACTTGAAATTAAAGTGTCATAGTTATTTATGTTCATTCTAGAGCATTTATACTATTGGATTCCACATATCCTAGTTCACTGATATATGTTAATTTACCAGTATTTCAATTTGTATTAATGATCCCATAATCTTGCAAAATAAATTAATATTAATAAAACTAATTGTGTTTCATCAAAACCAAGCATATATTTGTGGCCGGATTGTAATGGTAATAGCTTCATGTAAATTTTCATTTGAATTGAATCACAGTTATATGTGTTGTCTTCTGTGACTGAAATTTGTTATATTCTCTAGCTGGTTACTACATTCTGTAAATTTCATTAATTTTAAGCCAAGGCTTCCCAGGGGTGTCTCCCAACAATGCACACACTTTTTTCTTTAGGCAGTGTTCTCTAGCAGATGTATTAAATTGTTATCAGCACTGTTTCAAACTGCTATGAAACGCCCAATGCTGCTTCCATCACTGCAGCTGTTATTTCCAAATAATCCACGCTGGGCATCAGCATTAACGAGAGCATACATTTCAGGCGAGTAACAAATGGACAGTCTCATCAATGTAATGGCCCTATGACTGTAATCTATTGAACTTAAATTAGTCTTCCAGTCCCATCACAACTAGCAATATCTCATCCCCGCTGATAGCGGTGATCAAATTTCAGAACACTGCAGCCAGAAATTCCTTTGTTGGTGAGGGCCTCTTGCAAGGCACCACTGTGACGGGATGACTATGCAGAGTGCATGCATCTGCTTTTTTATAAGCTGTGGTAAAATGTCGAATGAAAATTCTCGGGTGAAGTCTGGAAGGATTGTGGGTAGACTACGCAGGGTAAAGCCCACCTATTTTTCAATTGGCCAATGAGGAGCTCACGGATCATTGCACTCCTGTGCAGGAAGCAGAGAAACTTGCGCTTCCACATAAATCTAAACGTGGATATCCCCGGGGACAATCCTAAAAATTGAGTGTGGTGCCCAGGTTTGTGGAGTGCAGTTACGTACCCACTGCATGTTGAATAGTGTCGAATGGGGATCGTTCCAAGGTGATGTTGATCACAATAGCAGTCAAACACTTTGAGGGTGTCACTGTTTGGGATTATTGTGTCAGTGGAGTATATATATTGCAACTTTTAATGGTATTTGTTTGGTATCGTGAATCTAATTTACCAAGGAATTGATGGAGGTAAGCCTAGAGGCGTTGCTGCACAGCATACAAATTACATGACCAATGGTTTGATTTCAGTCTGCTCATATTATTTCTGTAGCTGCAGGTTCTTGTAGATAGTGATACAGTAAGGATATCTGTAAGCATAAATATTTCTGAAACCTTTCACGAGTCGATTGTGGCACTCCACTACACATGGGTCCCTTGATCCTTTCTTTTTTACAACAAGGACACTTAGCACCTGTGCAAAGCATTCTGCCAGATGGCATCTGTTTTCCGCTATGTGACGCTATTGCTTCCATGAGCCTGCATCGGGGCTACATACTCAACGCTTCAGGGGATATTGGTACTTCTAGGAGATGCGACGTGCACTTTTTGTTAAGCCATTAACATTCAAGTTTTGAAAGGTGAACAAAGAGGCAAGAGTGGGCAATTACCACCACAGATAGCGTCTGAAACTGTCTGGGCAATACAATCGCTTTCGGTGTAAAGTTACACAAGAAACAGAGGACCATTGATGACTTAGTTGCCTGAATTTGCTACCGTGGCGGACTCCCAGCATCGCATCAGTCACCTTTGCACGAAAGAAAATATTTTTAAAGGGAATATTTTGGCCCTAAAGTAGAGCTAAAATGTCTCTTCAGTTCGAATACAGAGTTAGTGTGAGGCACCTTAAAAACTGTCTGAAGTAACAAGAGTTAGGCTAGTCGTGTATTCATTAACTCGCAACATAGAAACGGTGCACATAAAACTCTGACAAAGCGTGAAGAAACGTGCAAACAGGATGAATGTTGCATTTAAGTCCTGTTTTGTTTGCTTCTGCTGCTCACGTCCGGGGTTTTCTTTTCTCTTTGTGTGTTGTGATCACATATGCATTGAGTGTTGTGTTCGCAAATGAAAATGTCGTACGTAGCCCCTCCCATCGCCGTCAGTGCCGAGCGCAGGAGAACTCGAGAGAGAAGAGAATACCTTTAGCAAGTGACTTCAAGCACCAGCAGGGTCAGGTGACAATTGCTCGCCACCAAGCTTGCTTGGGGTTGCCAACAATGATTTTTGCGACACTTCGGAGAAGTGGGCAACTGAGGACCTGCCATGCCCTGCCGTACTGGTTGCCCATGTTTCTCGAAAAGAAAGTGCGGTTGAAATTTACTTGCCCAAGTTATAGCAAAGGAGAACTGAATTCATGAGACAAAAGGCACAGAAGTCCGCTTTCATGGTTTTCTGAAAAGTGTCAGGTTTCTTTCAAGAATTAGTTTCCCTATGACCCCAAAGTGCTTTAGGTGGCAAACAGCAACTCTGTGAGCAAGTCAATCCCCCTGGCAAATCCTGCTCCTACTGTATCCTTCACAGTGCATCTCCTCCCAGTTTGTTTCAGTTTTGTTTTATTCTAGCTTCTATCATTCAACTGTCTTAAGTTTTTTATACTACCTGACAGTTGAATCTCTAATTCTGAACTTGAGGGGACTGAAAAGTTTGGCGAAAATTCGGCTTTGCTGAATCCCAAGATTCCGCGCTGAATTTTTGGCAAAATTCGGCTTTGCTGAATCCCAAGATTCCGCGCTGAATTTTCTATTTGGCAAAAGTTTGGCTCATCATTAGTAAACATTGAAGTCCTAGGAGAGAAGACCCATCCGCTAGTGCGACGATGTTTAAGAGACTGCTTCGGAATGGCAGGAACGTTTGAGACTCCACGTTTGTGCACACTGTCGACACAAATGCTTTGAGTGTTCCCAGGCTCGAAGATTGCATATTGCAAATGAATATTTTCGCACGCTCAACATTTCATGAATTTGGCACGCAAAGCGTGGTGCCCTGAAATGTTTTGCGGACACGAAATATTGTGAAGTGGGGTGGTATGCTATAGATTTGTTACCATATAAGAACATTCTTGGGATCTATTTTTCATAATATTATTTAGGTTGTGAAATTCGTGAAAAACTAGCTTTTCGTGAAGATTAAGTTGTTTACAACGAGTAATTTTGCTCAAGCTATCAATGTTGCCTACTGTCTTTAGAGTTGTGTCCAAAGGATAAGACTAAGTTCCAATCATCAGAAAAAAAACTAATGGATTAGAGCTAACATTCTTGGAGGCTTTCTCCTTCTGTCATCCAGAAAAAGTACCTTGCTGTTAAAGTTTACAATTACTGCCAAAAAACGTGGCAAAACTAGTTTGCCCAATAAACTCTCATAGTGTTCAAGTCGACGTCGTCCCACAAGTGTGCAATTCTTGCTCTGTCCATTCAGCGCCAAGAGCCTCATCTTGAGTTAAAAACGAAATAAACCTTGGGTCCAGAAATGAAAAAGCTGTCCGTTCATTTACTGCAGCCAGACAAAGTGCTCCACGTTTTTGAAAGCATAACAGAGACGGCCGATGACAACGAAGAAGTGCCTGTCCATGCCACCATGTTTGTCATCCTCTCATAGAGAGGCCGGACAACAGCCACTCCCGGTGGAGAGGTCTTGTCTCCCCGGTGGATTCTCCATACAGATTGTGTGCTCCGCTGCAGATTTAGACCATTGATCCCAAGCGATCGGTGGAATTAGCCTCAAGATTTCTAGGGATCTGGAACCTCATTAATTCAAACCTCTTAATTCGAACTTGCGGATGAGATTCAAACTAACATGCAGGTCCCATCCTACAAGTCTCTATGGGAGGAAACTTCCAGTAATTCAAACTCTGCTTTTTCAAACAAATTTTCAGTCCCCCTCAAGTTCGAATTAGAGATTCAACTGTATCCAGGTGATGTCAAAAACTTAAGACAGTTGAATGATAGAAGCTAGAATAAAACAAGAAACTGAAACAAACTGGAGGAGATGCACACTACAACAGAAGATCTGAGCGAAGACAGGATTTGCAGAGTTGACTTGCTCACAGAGTTGCTGTTTGCCACCTAAAGCAAGCACTTTGGGGTCATAGGGGAAACTAATTCTTACAGAAAACCTGACACTTTTCAAGAAACCGACAGAAGCGGACTTCTATTGCCTTTTGTCTCATGAATTCAGTTATCGCGCATAACTTGGGCAGAAGTAAATTTCAACCGCATTTCTTTTCGAGAAACATGGGCAGCAATTGCAGCAGGGCATGTGGCGAGTCCTCAGTTGCCCACTTCTCCGAAGTGTCGCAAAATCATTGTTGGCAACCCCAAGCAAGCTTAGTGGCGAGCAATTGTCACCTGACCCTGCTGGTGAAGTCACTTGCTAATTATTCTCTTCTCTCTCGAGTTCTCCTGCGCTCGGCACTGTGCAATGGGAGGGGCTACGTCGACATTTTCATTTGCGAACACAACACTCAATGCATATGTGATCACAACACACAAAAGAAAAGAAAACCCGGACGTAGCAGAAGAAACAAGCAAACAGGACAAATGCAACATTCATCCTGTTTGCACGTTTCTTCCGCTTTGTCAGAGTTTTTGTGCACCGTTTCTATGTTATGATTAATGAATACCGACTAGCCTAACTCTTGTTACTTCAGACAGTTTTTAAGGTGCTCACACTAACTCTGTATTCGAACTGAAGACACATTTTAGCTCTACTTTAGGGCCAAATATTCCCTTTAAAAATATTTTCTTTCGTGCAAGGTGACTGATACAATGCTGGGAGTCCACCACGGTAGCAAATTCGAGAGCAGCTAAGTCATCAATGGTCCTCTGTTTCTTGTGCTGTTTTACACGAGCGATTGTGGCAGACAGTTTCAGACGCTATCTGTGGTGAAATGGTCTCCCACTCTTACTCTTTTGTTCACCTTTCAAAACTTGAATGTTAATGGCTTAACAAAAAGTGCACGTCGCATCTCCTAGAAGTACCAATATCCCCTGAAGCGTTGAGTATGTGACGATGCAGGCTCATGGAAGCCAATAGCGTCACATAGCGGAAGAAACTGATTTTGCTCTAGCAGAATGCTTTGCACAGGTGCTAAGTGTCCTTATTTGTAAAAGAAAGGATCAAGGGACCCATGTGTAGTGGAGTGCCACAATCGACTCGTGAAAGGTTTCAGAAATATTTATGCTTACAGATATCCTTACTGTATCACTATCTACAAGAGCCTGCAGCTACAGAAATAATATGAGCAGACTGAAATCAAACCATTGGTCATGTAATTTGCACGTAACATGTGCAACAACATATGCAGAGCACACTCCATCAATTCCTTGATAAAATTAGATTCACGATACCAAGCAAATACCATTAAAGTTGCAATATATATACTCGCATAACTTACAATAATCCCAAACAGTGACACCCTCAAAGTGTTTTGACTGCTGTTAATCGATCGACATCACCTTGGAACGATCCCCATTCGTGCTTCACTATTCAACATGCAGTGGGTACGTAACTGCCTCCACAAACACAGGCACCACACTTCAATTTTTAGGATTTCATTACCGGGGAACCTCGGTAGACTCCGTTTAGGTTTATGTGGAGCGCAAGTTTGTCTGCTTCCTGCACAGGGGTTGCAATGACGTCAGAACACCGAGCTCTCATTGGCCAATTGAAAAAATCGTGGGCACACCTAGAGGCATCTAGCATTGAGGTCTACCCACAATCCTTCCAATCAAAGACTACCGGAACTCGCTGTCGTTCCGACGTTACCGCAGCCCCTGCGCAAAAAGCAGATGACATGCACTCTGCATAGTCATCCACAAAATGCAGTGAGCATACTAAGAGGCCTCCTGCAACAAAGTTTCACAATACAAACTGCAGTGTTACGGAAATTTAGTCACCTGCCTCAATATTGCAAAGCGAAGTCCAGAGATGGTGCTAGTTGTGATGGAACAAACGACTGTGGGGCCCAACGCTTGTGGGCCCCACAGTCATGGGGCCCATTGCATTGTGGGACGATCGGTTTGTTATCGCACAGAGTGTAAAAACATGGGAGACGTGCAGCCATGCGAGGAACAACAGTGCTCTCGTTAATGCTCGATGCCCACAGGCGTGGACCCGATTTTCCCAAACAGCAGCTGCAGTGATGGAAGCAGCATTGGACGTTTCATAGCAGGTGAAATACTGGTTTGAAGCAGTTACTGACTCTTCAAGCAGACAACTACATCTGTAAAAACACTGCCTAAAAAAGAAAAAAAAAAAAAAGATTTATTGCATTGTTAAGGGGAGACACCCCCTGGGAGGGTCAACTTTTGAACCCTTGGCTTAAAATTAATGAAATTTACAGGGTAGGCTGGTGGCCATGCTAGAGGGTGCATAACAAAATTTCAGGTCTGTCGGTTAAGTGGGAAGGAAATTAGGGCAGCTTCTATCAGCAACACCCCTACATTGTTTAGTTGATCTATCGTCGGAAAACTATCACAATATTCAAGATTTTTATTCGCTAGATATGTAGCAGAATGCCTAGGAGGTGCGCCTATGGAAAGTTTTTTGTAAAAAGTCGTTGAATTTCTATCAATTTTCTCTTCTGCAAAATTGGTCAACTTTTTGGTCTTCTGTGTCTCCGACAAAATGTCAACATTTTTTATAAAAGACATCTGTAAAGTGACAAACAAACTCCATAGGCGCATTCCTTATTAAATTTCAGTCAGGAAAAGTGAAGAACGAGCCTTCCCTGTATTGCCATTATCAAACGATAGGTTGACTAAAATGGAATTTATACCAAAAAGTGGAACGGAGAAAAATGTGTTCAAAGTGCTCCAAACCCTACCTTTTCTTTAGCTTTGTGGACAGAAAATAATTTATAAAAAATTAACTATGCAGTGTAAACTAGTGAAAATTTCTGGGAATACTCTGGATGTAGATGGATGTAAATATGTAATTTTCAAAATCAATGTTTTTTGCAGAATTTTTTTCTCTGGGTAGTGTCTCCCCTTAAATAAGTTGGCATCTTTGAAAATAATTGATGGTTATTGTTCCTTGTACTAAAGGCATACTATTTAGCGTATAAACCAGAATATAGGTCGAATTTATTTTTGAAAATGGACCTGAAAAAGTTGACCCTTGTCTTGTATAACGGTCATTAGCAGAAAAACTAAAATAATCTCCCAACACTGAGTGGCTGATGCCGCCACCTTGTTTTTCTTTGCAATCACCTAGCACTCGTCCACTTGTCACGATTCACTTTCACTTGTGCTCTTTGGTTTGTTATGTCTACCGTTAGCCGCTAATGTCTTCTACTTCCGCTAATGAGCGGAAGTAGAAGACAGTTTACCGGTAGCCTCCAAGAAGGCAATCGTTTATGCAGATATCCACGGGAATCTCGCAGTGCAGCGAGAGTTCGGTGGATCGAAGAAAAGCATACGCTACTGGCGAGGCCAGAGACAAAAAATGGAGGCGGGCAGCAAGGCGAAGAAAACTTCATTTCGTGGAAGGACTGCGGTGTACCTCGAATCGGAAACAAAGCTGGCAAATTTTATTCGGGATCTGCGCGCCAGATTGCTACCTGCGATGTCGGAGTGCATCCGTACGAAAGCCGTCGAGGTCGCTCGTGCCGCCGGGCTCTCGAGGGCGCAATTCAAAGGGACGTCATCGTTCCTTTGAATTGCGTTAGTGAACTCGTTGTCGGACGAAGGTTCTGAAGAATCTGAGTAAAAACGCTGGCGCACTTCCCGTTTTATTGCGTGCGAAGCAATTAAGTAAATGTGCCATGTTTTTGTCGCCCCTCCGTATACTTGGCCAATTTTGTTACCAAGGTAAGGTTGCACTTTCTTGCCATAAAACTTTTTCGCTTTTTGCAACTTGTAAATTGGGGGGGGGTGGACTTATATTCCGGTTCGACCTATATTCCAGTATATACGGCATTACCACTTGTAATAAGAATCAGAAGGATGCAAAAGGAATATGCAGCCTTCTTAATAGAAATAAGGGTCAGGTCAGAGAGCTAGCTAGGTTCCATTCACAATGAACATATTAAAGGGATACTACAACGAAATTTCGGCGCTTATTTTATGGTCTATATGTGTTCAAAGGAGCAGTATCACATCGAACACACCAATATCTTGTTAAAAAAGTCACGAAAAGGAATTTTAAAACGAATTAAACGATTAGCAAAGAGCACCTGGTGGATGTCGCTAACGCCTCGTTTGTAATGCCCGTCTAGGAACCTTGACAGCTAGTGACGGTGAGTGTCTCGCCTCCGGCCACGACGAGAGAAGAGGGGAAGGAGGAACTCCCGTCTTCCCGAGAATCCCTTTTGTGTGTTCCAGAAGTAGCTATTGTCCCCCTACAAGATTATAAAAGATTAACCTGTCACTCAAAATTCGTACAAAAGCAGCCGCTTCGGTGGCTGGAACGACTAGGCCATCCCCTCGACGTCAGCCTCGCCGTAGCTTTGCTCGTCCCGAGACGACCTACGTCACGATTGCGTCGGATGTCACGTGCTCTAAGCTGGGCCTTCTCCGAGCGCTTGCTAGAGTGGGCCATTTATAACAAAAAATACAGCCACCAGGCTCAAAATACAAACGTGCGATTGTCATTTACGGATATTGTGGATCATATTCAACCTATTTTTGAACACGACGGATATATTTCAAATTTCGTTGAAGTGTCTCTTTAAAGGGATACTTCAACGAAATTTGAAATATACCCGTCGTGTTCAGCAATAGGCTATGATCCAGAATATCCGTAAATGACAATCGTGCGTCTGTATTTTGAGCCCGATGGCTATTTATCGTTACAAACAGCCCACTCTGACAAGTGCTTGGAAAGCAGCCAGCGGAGAGCATGGGACATCCGTCACAATCGTGACGTAGATTGTCTCGGGACGAGCAAAGCTGCGGCGAGACCGACGTTGACAGAATGTCCTAGCTGTTCCAGCCACCGAAGCGGCCGACAGCATGAACGTCGATCGGGCCACTGCAACAAGCGCAAAGCTGCTTTTGTACAAATTTTGAGTGGCGGGTTGATCATCTTGTAGAGGGACAATAGCAACGTCTGAAACACCAAAGTGGCCCGGTAAAGGGGGAATTCCTCGTACCCCTCCTCTTGTGATGGCCGGAGAGCTGTCGAGATGATGTAGGGTACAAAGCATGTATAGTTCTTGGCGAGACAGTACCTGTCAAGGCTCCTAGATGTGCATTACAAACGAGGCTTTAGAGACATCCACCAGGTGCTACTTCGCTAATCGTTGAATTAGTTTTTTAAAATTCCTTTTAATGTAATTTTTCAGCAAGAGATTGGTGTGTCTGATGTGATACTGCTTCCATGAACACATATAGACCAAGAAATAAGCGCCGAAATCTCGTTGTATCCCTTTAAAGGATACCGAGCTACCAAGACACCCCCGGTGTCTCGGTAGCAACAGTGCCAAGAATGGATCCTGGTGGATGCCTGCAAGTCATCCACCAGGATCGGAGGCCAATGAAGGAGGAGCGAACGATGGCCAAGTAAGTCGACGCACTGTAGCTCCGAGCATGTGGAGCGAAGGGCCGCACTGCAGAATCTGGGATCCCATGCTCAATCCCCACCACCTTTCCCATTTTAATCTGGACAAGCATTGTCCCGGTGTGCGGTCGTGCATCACAATTCTGCGATGCTCGTCGTAAACTCCAGGCTAGTGGCCATATTGCACTTACCAAGTTTCTGATCTACGGCTGGATGGATGGATGCCGATGACTGCACCATTTATAACTAAGGGGGCTCTAGTTAGGGTGGGCGCAACTGTTACATCGAGAATCACGAGATATGGACGCCATGTCATTTCCAAATTTTGCCGAGTCTTAGGCGCAAAGGGTCATTTTATTTCCGAACTCGGGTCATAAAAGCCCATTAATGTATTTGAATTGTTTACGCAAGGTATAAATTATTACTTTTCTTAAGCCACCAGTTTTGTTCTGCTATGCTAAGTATTTGTTTAATGCGAAAAATGGTAAATTTCGCCATCTTGGATATTGCTGCTTGTCTGGCAACCCTGGTTCCTTCTCTTGACGTTTGCAATTCCCGAAGCAAAAGGAAGCGAGAAAGGCTACACCAAGGCGTTCGTTGCTTGCAATGGGGGCGAGAGGAGGAAAGGAGCATGGGGCTACAGAGCGGGCGTCTGCTCTTGTGCAGGCAACATTGGCACATATCCTTTCCCAATTCTCTCCCTCAGGCGCCGCCATTAAATTGCAAACGCTCTCCAAGATTTGAGTTGAGCCCACCCTAACTAGAGCCTCCCTATTTACAACGGGCAGCGGCTTGTGCCATCTAGCCAAGAAATGAAAACCAAAAGCACGATTCCTCCCTTTGCCCTTTTGAGCCAATTTGCTTCCCCTCTGCAATTTCGTAGCCTTCACCAGGCGGTGTGGGATATCACCAGGATGACCTTAGGGAATCGGGCAGAAAAACTAAAAACATTGCCACCCGCCTCTTCTTCCTGGCGAGGGAGTTGCCAATTTTTCTCTGGTCAAATATATTTGGCATTATCCCAGCACCGGGCCCACTGGGAGGCAGGGTTGAGACTTT